>MU388262.1:0-134560 GCA_022578535.1 Jackrogersella minutella
TATATAGATCTCCTGGGAACCGGAGCTACGCTCCCTTCCCTTTCTTAATTCATACCTTTCAATGCATGAGATCTGGCACCTTTAACTATGTGATAGTTAGGTACTATAATCCATTGGTATGATTTAATGGCCTTCGCGGATAAGTGAAAGTGCTTATATAGTGGCGGAAAACGCTATTACAGCCTGAATTAGCCAAAATGCTTGATTGTCGCCTACCGAGGATGTGGTGCCTGTGGAGAGTGTCGATGAAACATCCAACCAGCTCTCCATTTCTAGAAAATCCCCAGGTCTAGACCTGGGGAAACGGAGTAACAGATCTGACTTGACGTTGGAGGCAATGTTATTCCTTGGCGTCCTTGGAGATGCCCCAGACCTTTCGGCACTTGCAGGGCTTCCACCCTTTCGCACGCACGTAAATACTGCATTATGCCAGTCGTGGGAATATTCGGGCCAGATCTCTCATCTCGCAGCGCAGTACAGCTCGCCAAACAATCATCGCCCCGGGTTAGCAAACATGACGGTCAAGGACGACGAAACTATACGTGCCCATTGGCGATGCTTTGTGGCATGCGGCCTGATGGTGCTATCACCTTTTCAATATGGAATCGACTTCGGGTTGATAGGAGGCTTGCAGGCGATGCCCGGGTTCCTTAAGGTACATTATCTATTTCAAAGACTATCGGTTATGGACTATTTTAACAACTTTGGTGCAGATTTATGGTTACCCAGCTCCCAATACGGCGATTGGCTGGAACATTTCGACAGTGCGACAACAGCTCATCACATCGCTCATGACACTCGGTGCATTCATCAGTTCCGCTACCGCCGGTCTGATAGCTGCTAAGCTGGGTCGGAAGGCCTGTCTATGGTTGGGCTGTCTGGGCTGCGTTGTTTCCAACATCATCATGATGACCACGTCCAATATCAACGCGCTTTATATCGGACGCCTGCTTAACGGACTAGCAAATGGCTACTTTATGACTTTCTCTCAGCTGTTCATCCAGGAGAGCAGTCCGGCCAAGTATCGTGGACTCTTCCTGACTGCCTTTCAGTTTTGTACCTCGTTTGTAAGCCATCAACCTCACCGCTAGCTTTCAACAAGTTCTTACTTGATTCGTTAGGGCACTCTTATTGGTACGATTGTGGACTGGGCCACCGCATCGCGGCTTGATCGATCGGCTTATTTGATCCCACTGGGACTTATTTTCATCGTACCCCTTATCCTAGCGATTGGCCTATTCTTCATACCCGAATCTCCGCGTTGGTTGATTTTACAAGACCGAATCGAAGATGGACAGAAGTCTTTGGAATGGCTCAGACCAACTGGTGCCCAAGTCGAAATCGAAGTCGCAGAAATCAAAGCGGCGATCGACAAAGAGCGCGAGCTAGGTAGCCAAGTTGGTGTTTTGGACATGTTCAAGAACCCTATAGACAGGAGACGTACAATCCTCGCCGTCTGTGGTGTGACGTTGCAGGCTGCCACCGGGTCCATGTTCATCATCTGTAAGGTACTCCCCCCATCTGAACTTTGGAACCTGTTGCTGACAGTGAATTGTAGCGTACAAGGCATACTTCTTCACAATGGCCAAGGTCGCCAACCCTTTCGCGATGGGATGTGTTCTCAGCGCAATCGGTCTACTTGCTATCGTCCTAAACTCGTTGATTGTGGTACGATACGGTCGCCGACGCGTACTTCTAATGTGTGGCCTTGGAATCTGTGGCATCCTCCAGTTAATTATCGCAGTTATGTACGACAAGAATCCCGGAGCAAAAGCTACTGGCGAAGTTCTTGTAGCTTTATCATGTTTATACATGATGAGTTATAATGTGAGAATTTCAACACCCTAGTTAAAGCTTTCCCGTAATGACAATTCTACAGGGAATGGTCGCAACTTATGCCTGGCTGAGCGGTGGTGAGCTCCCATCGCAACGTCTGCGGAGTTATACATTCGGATTAGCAGCAGCTGTGGCCTTCTTTGCCGCATGGCTCACCACTTTCACAGCGCCATGTAAGACGAACCCCATGTATCCAAGCGTATCTTTCAGCTGGTTTTTATCTTTATGAACTAACTCAAGTTGCTGCAGATTTTATCAATCCAGATTCTCTAAATTGGGGTCCGAGATATGGTTATATCTGGTTTCCAAGCTCTGTTGTAGCCGGAATATGGGTGTACTTCTTTCTCCCTGAAGTTCAAGGTAAATCTACATCACTATAGTGTGGGTTTGGTAATTTACTAAAAGTATTGCTTCTAGGTCGAACATTAGAAGATATTGATGAAATGGTAAGTAAATATTAGATCGTCTTGATATAGATTATTAGGTGTATTTCACTAACAATTCGCCCGTCTAGTTCGAAGAGAAGCTCCCTGCACGAAAGTTCAGAGGGTATAAGTGTGTTCGCAGACTCACCATCGACGAAAAGCCAAATGCCCAACATGAAGAATAAATGAAAATCTAGGTATACAAGAAGAGTGGATTACGATAGTTGCTTTAGGGGTAAGTTAGAGTGGAAGGTTTAAGATCAAATGTTGATGGCAACTTTAGGGTGGACAAGAGAATAGGGGACCTTTAAATGAATTCCTGGAAGGCCAGCATACAATTTCTCCAGCAGCTATCCCCTCATATACCCTAGCTGTACTATATATAGGTAGAGATTTATCATCATTTCGCTCTTCGCCTAGATCATTCATCGGGGCACTCCTGAATTCAGAGAAAATGATACGGAAACCATACGAAACTGCTTGCCGCTCTTGTAATTGACGATATGAGGCATTGTGCTACCCTATACGTGATCTCTGGACTAAGATGTATTTAATACCTACATGATATTTTGGGTAGATGTTGCTCACTAATTAATGTTCAGGTATAGCCTTCACTATGAAAATCTGTCAATAACTACGAGATCTTAACTAACTTAGTAGGATACCACCGTACCCAAAATGAACCATAACGGCGTTTTTAATCTATTTCTCAAGCACTAGATACTGCATGGGCATGTCAACGATGCGGCTCTCCGCATATTATTAACATAGAGATATACGATTACCAGGTATGATTAGTGCATTTATAATTAAATTGAAAGGCGTCCTTAGCCAAGTATTGGATGATATAACATTCGTAAAGTAGCCCCTATTAGAATCGGAACGCCCTTAGCATCGACACGCAAATGCTGAACCCTTTGACGCATCATCTGATCAGGCACCACGATGACGCTCGAATTATATACCTATATCCCCATATTCATGTATGATCCCATAATCGCTGTTCATTATTCTAGACTATTCCCAGCTGACCCTTCGGATAGATTGCACACATCTAGCTCTATGTGCAATCCTAATGCAATGTGTTCATATCATTATGATTATCAATAGTAAATACCATAGTTCGAGCTCTTGTTCACGACATTCACGAACTCGGTCGCTATGTATTCATCTAAGAGTGGCATCAGCAACACGCAGTAACTACCAGGAGGCCTGGAAATACTTACGAACTTTGGGCGACATATGTAGCTCATCGTACCTACATCATGTCAGCATGTCCTTCTTCTGCTCGGCTCAACGTAAGCATTATCTTACGCACCATAAAAAACTCGATAGTGGATGAGAGGAAACATTGCAGTCAGCCGTCCCGAGTGATAATGTGCTAGGACACTGCGCGTAATACCCGGTAGCGTTGGCCGGCGCGTCCAGGTAGTCTGAGGGGGAGTTGTAAATATCCGAGATGAGCTGGTGGACATCGAAAACACCAAAAGACGCGTCGGGCCACCTCTTTTTTACCAAGAGCTGGAACGGTACGCCGTAATCGAATACGGTGTTCGTGAGCGTTACGTACTCTTCCACCTTCTGCTCGTACTCGGTCGTATTGTACGACTCCTTGTCAGGCCAACGGGGTACGTCGCCGGCTCCTCCATTTTCTAATGACCTGTACAATGGTGTGTAGTTGAGCGGCGACTCGTTGAAAATAATGAATTTACGTCCCCCTGCACTATAAATGCTATCGAAGGTCGGCCACACGCAATCAATGAAGTCATTGAGGGTCTTTCCGGCTGGTTGTGAGTCCGTAAGAAACGCGTCGACGCCAAGATCGTTGGTACCTATCCAGAGGGAGTATACAGTGTTATCTGACGTTCGGTTGGTGTACAGCGTGTTAGTGCCTGTCGCGGGATTGACATAGGCCACATCGGCCAAGAAAGCTAACGCTTCATACTCCTTCACTGATGGGAGCACACCTGGGAAGATGTCGGTGCAGACTGCGCCACTTACTAAGACTTGCATGTTAGTTTATATTTCAAGCTTCTAGTAGATGTAGGGACGAGTTGTCGTTACAGGCGTCGCAGAACTTTTTGCTTCATTCGTGCAGTATGGGCAACGACACTTTGCTTACCAGCATAGTTGTATGTTGTCGCTCCAAGCTTTTTGGCAGCAAATTGAGGCCAGCTCCGTCCGCCGCTCGAGGTTAGATTTGCCTCCGGTATATAAGTGCCTGCTGGCGGCGGGGTGTTGTTGTGGGCGAGGAAGTATTCTAACCGGCCTTCGTCTGAGTAGCTATCTCCGAAGACAATTAGATTGTCGATCTCTGATGTACCAGAGCCACAACACCAGGTCGGCGCGCAGCTCATGAATATTACGAGCAAAGCTAGGGGCCGCATTGTGAGGTCAAAACCCGACATTTATCTGATAATGGACAGAGAAGCATCGGAAAGTCGATCGATAATCGGGATGGTGTGTTGAATAGCACCCGGATGGAACATATGGGCGAATTTCTACGGATATATGCATGCAGGCATAGGATTCCTTTCATGCAGAAATTGGGCACAGATATTTCCGATCTGCTAATCTCGACTAGAACGGCCATGCCGTTCAGAGCCAGTAGCTCGGATTGTGATGAAAGGAACCTCCGAGGCACTACGTGACATACCCAGGTATCCTGCAATAACCATGACGATGTTAGCCATTTACCACTACCGTCAGCTTCTTATCGTCATTCCAATGCAAACCAAGCGAGGCTTTCACCACGTGGTGAGTATGTAAGATCGCCATAGTGCTTATGAATCGTTTGAGAACTGGACGAATTATGAGCATCAAAGACTCCGCATCTCACTGCAGCATGCCATGTGGACATTGCATACTATATGCACCTCGTCGCTTCAGACATACAGGAGGATCCTCTGGCGCTCCCGTTGCTTTCGGGTCAAGAGCAAATAGGTTTCCGAACCAATGTGCTGTGCCGGGCGACTGCATAAAGGTAGGTACATCTCTTCAAAAGTTCCTCTATTCTGGAAATAGACTAAATCCTTCTGCCCACGTCAGCAAGTTCACCTCTTTTTTCTTCTTCGCTACGTATGATTATGTAGGAGTATGCCAAAGAGATGAAAGTCGGAGCCGAATGCAGGTGATGTCGACTTGCCTCTTCGAGCAATATCCCGCAACCTCGTGTGATTTAATGCAACCCATCCTGGTCGTCATCTCGCCAAGAAATTCCAGATACACGTCTACGCGCATGTACAAACCCGATTCTTTTGTAAGCTGAGCAAGAGCTGCAAGTGGACGCGTAAAGAGATAGCTTTCAGCTGAATATTCAGCTGCCGTCAGGTCGAGACCGGGCTATACCCGGATGCCCGAATTGGGGAATGATGGGAGCTATGTGCTGTTATATATACCGCGGTGCGCATTTGAATTATGTTAGTCAAATTTCTAAACTGGCTAACCTATATTCTTTTGATGTTTTATTACAATCTTTACTGCTGTAGATGTTGAGAAAGGAGATGTGATTTTCACTCTTTGACGATGAGAAAAAGGTCTAAAGGGGAAAAGAATTGGGTCTCCTTATTTAGATGGACAAGAATTGGATAGATAGGTGCTTGGTCCTCTCCTACAAGGATTTAGCGACATTTCGTAGTGCATCCTTTTTGAAACCGAATTGTAAGCGTGCCGCATCAAGACCAAGGCAGTAATATAGTGATATAGACTCTTAGTGAAGCAACAGAAGAGACTATTGATGATATAGATTCGGATCTTCATGGCTAGCACACAGATTGCCACCGAACGCCACGTCCATGGTCTCATCATCATTACTGCTGCCCCTCTAGAGAAGGGATTGCAACGTAGGGAGTGCTAAGAAACCGGTCCGGGTGCGACGAATCGTACCGAACGAGAAGCGGCTGCGGTACTTCATTATGCAAGAATGGTGGTATCAAATGTCCGGGTATATTGGTAAAAATTTGTAGACGCGAAGAAGCTCGATTTTCAGAGAACTGCCCGGAGTCTGCCCCGGGCTGAGAGCGGACTGATGCATCTTGACGTTGCTGAAATTGCTTTTCAAGTCCCTTTATGAGCTTGTGCGACACTAGTCCTCCGTCCTGGCTGTCAAGATCGATCCGTCGCATCATCCGTGAGAGACTCTGAATTGAAACATTTAGTGTGAATGGCAGACCGTGAGCTTCGGCATTCGCTAAAAAGTCGGCGACTAACATATCCGTCAGGATGTTATCAGCACAAGCGTTCTTGAACAAGGACAGGCCGAACTCGTCAAGCCATAATGATTTTAAGGACGGTGGGACTGGGGGTTCAAGAATGTATCTGAAGGAACGTTGCGCATTTATACGTAGTGAAAGAAATGGGCCAAGCTGAAGATGCTCGAGTACCGGGAAGTTGGAAAGTGAGAGTGCCAATGTCTTCCCAGTGTCAGAAAATTGACTATGGCGAAAGAGCTGGAGATGCTCTAGGCTCTCGGATTGTTGAGCAATGGCTTGGTTGAATGTATCAGTATCTTCGACGGCAAAACGGTCGTTGAAATAATCGTGGCGGTGATAGAATTTCTCGCATAAGCTAAAGCTTTGGAGAGCCCTTGGAAATGAAAGAATTGCGCCGAGGGCTTCGACGGAAACGACGCATTCAGAGAGCATCAGGGATTTCAACTGAGTTTGACGGCAGAATGACTTTAATTTCTTGGCTTCCGACTCGGTCAAGTCCTCCTGGCCGATCCCGACACAGGATATATGGAGAGAATGGAGTTGGGGAATCAGGAATATGGGGCACGCAGCCGTTATATTCCAGAACCTATCGCTCGGTCCGGTCCAATGAAGAATAACTGTCAAGGTAAAAAAGTAAATGACTAGGAGCTTTCATGTCTTAGAGAAGAGTATATGGAAGCTTACGCGATCTCAGGTTCTGAAGTGGCCTTGGGAATTCAAGAGACTCATTTAAAAGTGAGGCCTGTTTAAACGCTTGAATATAGGCGTTCATAAACAGGTTCCAATGAGTTCCTTTGACCGACCATGGTTGGCATTCAGGACTTTCGGAAACGAACGATGTCAAGCTCGAGAACGAAGTAAGATCCGGTGGAGTTGGGACGTTTCCATGATCATATCTACTGGTAGAATATAGCAGTTGGAGATGGCGTAGATAATGGATTCGTTGAGGCTTGGCACTGGTAGCATCCAAAAATTGATATAGGGCCGACAGCGTGGTGAACTTAGCGGTACTGTACAGATAGACCTCGGCCTGTTCGTGGAGTACCTGGCAAGTACGCATAAGGGATCTAAGGGCTGTTACATCTTGCGAGTCTCGAAGATATCCCATTATCTGAAATAGTAACTCGCTTGGGAGAGTGAGTAGAGCCATTATGTAGTGATCAATGTTGCTGCCTATGTTAGGTACCTAGCTAGGATTAGTCTCTGTACTTTCTGTAAGATACAAGAATATTGTAGATAATAGACTCGGTGAAAACCCATTAGTTCCATCGATCGAATTATTTTCGGACTATGAATAAACTTACGATATGTGTATGGGATACTGAATATGATGAACGGATATGATGAAAATGGTTATTTTGAAGAGATGAAGAGATGAAGAAGGTTCTTAAAGTTCAAGGTTCCTAGTTGGAATGATGCGTACCTTATGACATTTGATCCATATGGGTCCACCATAGCACCCCATACCGTACTATTGGATACCCATGTAGCACTTGCAGACTGCAGTGGCTGAGTTGGTAACACTTGCTATGAGTAGGGTTGAAGCTACTGGGCTAGCTGGACCTACGTAGTAGCTGGCAGCCTGGCTAGGGCGGGGTCCTCATGGTGGAACTCTAACGGAACATTGAAGCCTCTTACCCTGTCTTTCGTCCTCTAATAACCTTGGAACACCTCCATATCTAGATACCTTATACCTATGACTATGAATATCATAACAATACCATTTATATCTTCATCAATTAATGCGACTCTTGGTCAAAGAAAAACATACGGACATATGTATGTATGATGTCAAACTGGCTGTTACCTTTTAATTCCGCATCTTTGACTTGGGCGAAATTTCTCGTTCCAGCGGCCACCCTTTACTTGGCCTGGCACTATATTTGGCCCAACCCCCCCAAGAGATACAGAAGCCTACAACCGACAAATGAGCGTGTTCTAGTTGTAGGTGCATCGAGCGGGCTAGGACGTATCGTGGCAAGGCGGTATGCAGCTCGTGGCGCACATGTGTGCATCGTCGCACGTCGCCTAGAACAGCTGTCGAAGCTGGCCAGCGAGTGCGGAGAGAAGTGCTTTTTGGTGGTGGCTGACTTCAGCGACGCTGGAGATATGGTGAGAGTGAGAGAGGAGATACTTGCCAAATGGGGTGGCCTTGATACCCTCCATGTATGCGCTGGCGTCTCAGCCGTGCAGCCAGTGATGAGTCTGGCTGGCATTGGGCCTGGAGAGGAGGACGAGGACGATGCGAGCTATACCGGCATACAGAACGCCCTGGATATTACCGCTCTCGCGACACAAGGCAATATCTACGGGCCTCTCGTCGCGGCCTTGACCTTCATCCCTATGCTGCTTCGCACTTCGCCTTCCCCGTCTATTCTATTAGTCTCATCAGTTGCTGCCGTGGTACCGGCACCAACCCGTGCGCTCTACGCTGCGACCAAAGCCTCATCTCTTCTCCTATTCCAATCACTCGCGATCGAGCACCCAAGAATCGCCTTCACCTTTGTCCTGCCAGCTACCATCCAAGGCAACTTCCGTGCTTCAGCCGTCGACGCTGACCCGGCAACTCGCGGCTCAGGGCCGAACCAGCGCGGGCTCAAGCCGGATTACGTTGCGGAGAGGTGCGTTGATGCGGTGGATCGACAGGTGAGAGGCAGCGTCGTGATCCCTTGGTTCCCCTATGCCATTGCACATCACCTATACTATCTCTGGCCATCTTTTATTGAGAGACAAGCAAGGAAGAAGTACGATTTCAGGTAATGGATTTTCTGTATAATTTATATAATTCATATAATTTTTAAACACTTTGCAATAAACATAAAGTCCATGTCCGTATACCTGTTAAATAGATGAAGCAAAATTTAAATCAAGCACTGATTCCCATTCTCTTCTACCAAAACCAATACATGTTATCGAATATTCTGTTTATGACAATAACAAATGCATATATTGGATAAATATGAAAATGATGAGGAGGGCCGAATTTCGTGGTCAGGAGTGGATTCATCAAATAGGACGTTACTCATTGATTGGTCCCGAGACAATGTAGGAGTACGAAGGTACATCGCTACACAGTCAAGAAAAGAAAGGATTAGTGGGCCCGAGAACCCCACGCGACAGAATCCATGGTGGGCAACTGCACACCGCCTTTGCAATACTTAAGAATTTCTTTCCCGCCCTCAGCTTTTGAAACTTTCCTTTCCTTTTCTTCCTCATCTTAGTGCACGGGCTTTACGCGTCACAGTGAGGAGCAATCCGAGTGCGTGTTTTTGCTAGTTGAAAACTATTTACTGACCGCTCCAGCTCGGCTTCGGCTGGGTTGGGAATTTTTGGAACCTCATCTCACTCTTGAGACTTCAGCATATTTTCGTCACCGTCGGTCCCTAGAGGAGCGAGGCGAGGAAGAAATGTGTAGCATTTGAATGAGCGAGCGACTGCGTTTGCTAGAATAGGAATTTAGACAACCAGGACGGTGAATAGTATGGATTTCTTTCGTATAGATTGGTTTCTTATTGACAGGATGGGTACAATCTTCTCGTAATGAGTTGTAATTAACTAATGGTATGTTTATTGTATTGCTTCTGCCTGGCTACTCGAAGCAGACTACCTAATCCCTTCGATATACATATTCGTCTGGATTGACCAGTCGATGAATAACATGTTTCGACGTGGACATTCGTCGGAGCCGTTCTCGAATAAATTATGAGAGAAGTTGGCGCGACACGTGTCGGCTACATCGTATGGCCGGTTCTGCAACGCGGCGCGCTGCTCTGGGTTCGCATCTTCCTGGGTATATCTAGATAGGACTATGTAATTACGGATCTGTAATCCGCAAGAATAAAAAAAAATAGAAATAAAGATCTAGTAGCCTTACCCGTTATCGTCTCACAGCACTGTCGTGTATCGTCAACTGATGTCCATATGTATGTATGTAAATGTTCCATACTAGCAAATACCTCTTAATCCGTAGGGAAGTGTGGGTCATAAACTTCGTATCCCTCATCTTCGGTGTCGCTCTCAGCGTTCAGATCTCTAAGTATAGCCTTTTCTTCTTTACTATTGTTGTTGTCCGAATCCGCGTCTTTTGGTCTGTTTATCTCGTCGTCGGTAGATCCGCTGATGGGTGTGAATGCACTCTTGAAGCCGGACTTCTTAAAGCCTCCTCTTTTAAACCCACCACCGCCTGAGGCACCAATGTTGGAATCGCTGCCGAGTTTAATACTGATGAGACCATCTGCTTTAGCTTCAGCCTTCCTAGCGCGCGCCCCTGCTGTCGGATCCTTCACCATCTGCTTCATATCTTTCATGCGCTGGCGGTGGCTGTGGTCGTAGCTACCTAGGTGGGCCTCGTAATCGTTCATGCGCGAATAACCTTTCGAACAGAGATCGCAGTAGAAAGATTGAAGGGCGGCGCGAGCCGAGGAGGTCTGGGCCGGCGGAAGGGTCTGGTGTCTCTATATTCGAGAAATATTAGTTAGCTGACTGGCTGACTGACTACCTCCGTGTAGGTAGTTGCTGTGTACTTAAATTGGGAAGATGGAACTGCTTACCGGAGGCATATTGATCTGTTTTGAATACTAGCTAGGTACTATCTAGAGACTTGAGTTTTTTGTTAATTCGAAGTACGTAAGAAATTACCTATGAAATACCTAGGTATCCTTATGTAAGATATTTATTTGTGTTTGTATTGGATTGTTGTATAAATGAAGATGGGAAGTTTCAATCCATCGCGGGGCAGACGCTGCTAGGTAAGGTACATACATACTGTAGCTAGGTAATACGTCAAACCTTGATAGTGGCACTTTCCCCGGTTGTCATTCAATGCCCTTTTTTCTTTCTTTTCTGGTGACGTTTTATTCTTTTTTCCGAACTTTCAAATTTCAACTTCGCAAATTCAACTATTACAAATCTTTAACAGCTTCAATAACTAATTTCATTAATCAACAAAATATCACCGAAAAATAGAAATAAATAAACATCACAGACATATTTGAAACTGGGTGGCACATGGCGCCCGATCCTCGTGCCTTAAATCCCAAGGCTTCACAGGAGACGTTAATTTCTCTACTTCAGCTGGATCCCAAGCCAATTGACAATGCTTCTCTCCACGACAAGGACCTTCCGCCTCTTCCAGAGGAAGCATGGCAGTCTTCGAATCCCAATACAAAAAGTCCGCCGGTAGCTTCAACTTCTTCTCTAGGTCTTAGTGGTAGCGGTCGTGGTCCGATATTCTACTGTATGATCGTCACTTTTTTTTCTTTCCACTTCAATATAGCCAATAAGATCACAGCATTTACTAACCACCATCACCATCATTCATAGTAACGCGAATTCAACGCTACTCTTCCTACACCTTCTCCTTCTTCGCCGGTCTTCACCTCGCCAATACCTCCGTATTCCCACTCATTTACCAATCCGTCCCATACTCTGAACCTTTCCTTCTTATGGCCCGCGAGCTCTATCAGTCACCCGTGACAGAAACTCTACTCGTTGGGCTTCCCGTCGTCGCTCATGTCACCTCCGGTATTGCTATACGGCTACTTCGGCGACGACAGAACCTGAAGCGCTACGGAGGTGCGACGCCTGGAATGTGGGCTCTGCACCACTCAAGTTCATCCTCATTAAACCACAGACATAGCGTAAGGATATGGCCTCCTCTCAACTACATCTCAGCATCTGGGTTCGCCTTCGTTGGCCTGTTAGCCTCACATGTGGGTATAAACCGCATTTTACCCTTGGTCGTCGACGGCGACAGCTCCAATATCGGTCTGCAATTTGTGTCTCACGGCTTCGCGCGGCACCCGCTCCCCCCTTGGATAGCCTACTCTCTCCTGCTGTCTGTCGGTGTGGGCCATATGGTCTGGGGATTTGCCAAGTGGTTTGACCTCGCGCCGCCTGCTAACTGGAAGAAGATTACCGTTGAAAAGCAGCTGCGGAAGAGACGACGACGTGCTTGGTGGGGTGTCAACGGTGTCGCCGTGGCGCTCATGGCGCTCTGGGCCGCCGGCGGGTTGGGGGTCGTAGCGATAGCTGGGCCCGCCGAAGGTTGGCTTGCCACGGTATATGATAATATCTATAGTGCCGTAGGACATTAGGCCGAGGTTTTCACAGGTGTGTAAGTGTATATATACTCTTGCATATGTGACAACATTGCGCACAATTAGCGTTGGCGACTCTATCTAGCATTTGAGTTCTCCTGAATTGAACATGCGCAGTCTTGAGCTCAACCACCACGGTGATGGTGATGGTGGCGGATAAGAGACCGGTTTTTATGCTTCTTTATTTATGTGTAAGGTTATTAAAAAGGCGTCCCGTGACAACCGCGAATACTTGCATTCTATGTGAGTAATGGTACATTTGACCGTATATCGTGCTGTTGGGTACCATAGTTGTCAAGGTACAGTCATTATCTATCGCAAGCGTTGCTGCTGCAACGATATGTAGTGACTTACCAGGTACCACAACACCATCCAAGGTTGGCATGTTTGCTTCTTAACTTTCATTTCATTTTCCATCTCCTACCGAGTCTTCCAACAAAAAATAAAAAAAATCAATTAATCATTCGCATCTACTACAATCGTCCTCGCCAAGTCTCGATGACCACGTCGATGAACTCGAATATCTTCAAAGTTATCACGGCTACGATATATGTGAACCGTCACTGAATGCCTTCACATCAAAGGGTTCGCAATAGAACCAACTCGACGTCACCTCGCACAAGCCTAGTATCGGGTCACCGAGTCGCCTTCCTACCCACACACAAAGTGCAGCACGCCCACGTATAGGGTAGAACATCAACCACTTGAGATTTCCAACAGACACCCACTCCAAGGTAAATACATCATCCTAGCCGCAGCCACCCCTCAACATCGGCTCACCACCGCCGCAGGCAAAGAAAGAAAGAAGGAAGAAGCCAAAAAAAAAAGAAAAAAAAAAGATGTGCACCGACCTGATCGTCTACACGACGTGCCCGTGCTGCGAGAAGCTGCAGCACAAGCACACGGCGTACCGGCGCGGGTGCGAGGAGGCGACGGCGGCGGGCCGGGCCACCAACGACTTCGACGCGGCGCACGGGCGGTGCGGCGGCGGCGTGGCGCGCGAGTCGCGCACGCGGCGCGCCGACGAGCCCTGCGGCGTCTGCCGCTGGAAGGCCTGGGTGCGCGCCCGCGAGCGCTGGAGGGGCGTCGACCTCTGGACCCGCAGGCACATGCGGCAGCCCAGCGTGCTGGTGCAGACACGCGGGGGCTGGAGGGTCTTGGGTTGAGCTGGGGGGGGGGAAGCTGCGGTTGACGGTGCGGTGGGGATGCATGCCCCTGAGAGGGGATGATGAGGGCGGAGAGAGGATGGGGGTTGGGTGTGAGTATAGGTGAGGTTTGGTAGATCCTAGACAGGGAAATACAATTCGTTTATATGAAGAAAGGCAAAAAAAAAGGGGGGGGAGGGGGAAGAGTAGCTTTCAGGTATCTATATGATACTCGGCTATACGAAGTATGAAACTACCAGATTTATCCCTGGTTCAGAGCTTTTCTAGTACTACTTCTCTAAACTACCTAGGTAGGGTACCTACCCTACGACTCTATCATAAATTCGGGGCAAATGGACTTCAATAACGTAGTGGGGTGCTGGTAAGCCAGATAGCTCTGCGATCAAATCTCTGCAGCCGAAATGTCCCTCCTTCGCAGCCAGCTCCATTGCTTTGAGGCAGTGTTTCTCTTCGAAGCCTGTTTCGCCTTCTCCGAATCGGATGGTATCTTGATTTGCCTGCCCTCCACAGGAACTCGACCATGTCGATGCGACCGTGTTCCGCTGCTCCCTCGAGAGGCCACCGGCCGTTGACCTTCGGCGGAGGCATGTATAAGGAGGCTCGTTTCCATAAGAGTTCGGCTGCAATATTGCAATTTACACTGATGGCAGTCATCTGGAGTGTTGTGCCACCACTTCGAACTTCCGGCTCACCGTTAACATTGGCCCCATGGCTGATGAGCTTTCGGACTAATTTGCGACTTCCGGTTTCTTCACCTGGACCGGGGTGGGAGTTCTCTTGATTGTAAATATTGCTAGTTCATTAGCTTTAGCGCCACGATCCAGCAATAGCTGAACCACATCATGGTTCCCCATTTCAATGGCCTTGAGGAGAGCGGTTTGGTTCACGTTGGGTAGGGAGTCGTGCCTGTTGATACCCCCATTCCGCGATATCATTGGCGTCGCAGCCAGCATCAACGAGTGCTATCACTAGCTCAAAGCTACAGCTCGGGCTGTATTCGCAAAGTGCAATTGCCTTCCCTAAAGGATTGAAATAATTAAATCCGCCATTTCTCCCCTCGAAATGCAAGCCAATTAGTCCACCCCTGACAAGTATTATAGCAGAAGGAGTGTCCCGGCGGCTGTGCTTGATTATTTTTCTAAGGAAACTAGTTCTAAGTCTTCGAGTTATAATATGCTTCGGCTGTGGAGGCTCGCTTAAGAGAGTATGAATCATGCTTGGACGCCGTTTTGCCGCAATTCCCAAGACGTCCTCGTCGAGAGGATCTGCCCCTATATTGATTAGGCGCCGAAGCAGCTTGTTGTCTTCATAGTACTGGTGTCCTTCATGCCTAGTCTGAGCTCAGATCATTCAAATGGCAAATTCTTAAGCCAGGCTGCCGAAAAACCAAGCACGACGAAGGCTGGCACATGCGAGCACAGACTTGGAAAGGTATCATCGTCAAAATGGTCGAGACAATCAACGACCTGTAGAGACGGTGACCACCTTATCGGACTAGACCGCGCGGTATCTCTAAGCTGAGGAGAAGGACCAGAAGCAACAGGGTCCGCATGGCTCAGCGCTCCCGATGATTCAGGTTGAAAGACAGAGCCCGTAATTGGCTGTCCTATCAATTCTTGAGATAGTTGACCTGAGACAGCCATGTGATAGTAGTATAAACCTTCCATCCCTGAGCGTGGCGACGATCCTTGAAGGTTGTTGCAGGCAATCCATGTACCATCAGTTTTTGCATTTCGATACAAATCTGTGGATAATCTAGGTTCTGATCTCGAGTTCGAGTTACTGAGATGGAAGTTGACTTGCTGAGTTTGCTATTGCAGTGCCGTCGTGCTCGGTGAATCCTATATTGGTGGACTACACGACCTGATATGACGACCCTAGTCCGAGTCCCTCGAGGAAGCCTGTCGATTGTCGCTGACACTGGCTCCCACTCATCCATTTTCAAGTTCTTGCGGGCACGCCATGATTTTAACTGGCCTTCGAATTGGGAAGTGCTTCAATGATTCTTAGTAAGGACAAGAAATTCGGGTTCAGAGTTATGAGCTCACGTCGCTACAAATCATAGTCAGCCTCCATCCTTCTAGCCGACTCCTTGAGGCTAAGGTCTTCATACAGATACATCCTATTCCTTGTGGCGAATCCATTCCGTTTCTGGAATTTTCGCCTTTCGATTCACTGTATCCATCGTTGTTGGAGAGGAGAAATGGGGGATTTTTTTTGAGATTTTTAGAAACTTGGGACAAGGTTTAGGTTTGAATTTATGAAGTAAAACGAGTATAAGTTGTCAAAGTTGGTGTTGTTAGCTAGTAGTGGGTGATATGAAATAATAATAACCTGCTTACGGAGCGAGGCTCTAGTGAGGGATGATAGAAAAGAGACCGTCACGAAATATGAAGCAGTTCCAACACTATCATGTGGTGCCACAAGCCCCAAACGTTCTTACTGCCCATCAGATTTTGTCTGCCAATTACGTGTTTGAGGCTGATAAAGATTTTGTCCGGATTTTGTCCAAATTTTGTCTGCAACCAACCACTACTTCGAGATTTTTTATGCCCACCATTAGAGAAAACGCAGGGCCAACAAAAAGAATCTATTGGCTCATTCCATAAGCTATCTAGGAAGCTATTTTAGACGTTTCCTAGGGAGTTGGGCCAACAATCTGCTACGCAGGATTTTATATCAACTTGTCCTGTCGACCTTGGAGTGACTCCGAAGACAAAGTCTGTACATGGCTTGACGATGCATCAAACTTTATTCTCAAAATGATGGTGGCGGTAGTAGCCATGGAGGAAATACTTGATACGGCGTATTTTTGACCATTTGAAATTTATATTAATAGGGGCTAAGAACCATAGATTTCGTAGAACTTTGACAGAGAAACCACAACAGTACCATAATAATTCGAAACTCCATTCTACATTTCTAATCGTCTTAGACTATTGTTATACTCATGTCAAACACTTAGCTCACGATGCCGTCTCCCAACGTGACCAAAATCTCGACCTCCAAGGAGAGCGAAAGGTAAACAACATAATACTCAATGAATGAACCGCCAATGTGCTAACTCTGATTTTAACCACCCAAGTTCTGAGCATTCTTACGGGCTCCAAGAATATCTCCGTTCCGATACAACTATATCCGAGCGATGTTCTGGCCTTGCGAAGGCAGATGAGGCGAGCGGGAGTGCGAAGAGCCACCAGGACAAAATGAAAGACTACATCACGGATTTCGATGCTATTTGGAAGAAGAACAGCAAGGATGGAAAATAAGAACAACATACACTTCCTAGGTACCTAGGAAGTCGGGGAGTCAAGGGCTCATGACGATGGGCGGGTCGAAGGAAGTTGTGATACAAACATGACAGCTGTGCTAAGTTTAATGTAACGATGCATCGGCAATAGTAATATCGATGATACTTAAACTCTTTCATCGCTCACACCAATTTTCTAGTTAGGCTGATCAGCAAGGCAACAATTAAAGTTTTAACAATAATAGGACGTCCAGAGATCTAATCTTGAATGTTTTACTCTTCCACCATGCACTGTCATTGTAAACGGTCCACCTTATCCCGCGCTCAGCTTGGAATCTTCCCACTTTTCGCCCCCCTCCTCGCAGAAGAAAGCCTCCATTGAACGGCCAGCCCCAACAAGGCGACTGCTTGGGCGATAGCACAGACCGTAAAAGCCAACCCAACTCCGATGCTATTCACCATGGGCATCACGAAGCTCGTGCCGGCGGCGGCGAGCAGGCACTTGGCGAGGTTCAAGCTTGCGCTAGCGGCGGCGCTCCGGTCGGAGAAGATGTCGACGAGGTAGGTCGTGACAACCGATTGCGTGGAGACGGCAGTCCAGCCGGTGATGAACGTTGACACGACGGGAACGGCAATATGGACGTGGTCAGGGTATTGAATCGTCCAGCCGAAGAGAATGATGGAAAAACACTGGACGAGGGAAAATACAGGGACTAGCCGAAGACGCGCTCTTTGCAGGGGAAAGTTATCTTCGGGATTGGTGGCGGAATAGCCGACGTCTAGACCAATAGCTGTCTGAACATCTCTCTGGACCAAACGAGCCTCGTGTTTTGCTTTCACTCGACGATAGTCGATATCTAGGATCTTGCCGGTGATGAGCGTGCCTATCATGGACCCCGCGCCGTTGGCGATGTATGTCAGACCGATCTGGGTTTCACCAAGGCCGTAGCGGTCCTCGAAAAGAGGCGACATGGCGGTGATGCTCATTTGCCAGACGGTATAATAGATGGCCGGAAAGAAGATGATGGGAGCTGCGTGTTTACTGACGAGGATGCGGAAGGGACCTGTCACATCAATGCGTTTTCTCGCAGCGGGCTGCGACGGAACCGCTTCCGGATTCCACTTCACCTTCGTGAGTTTCTGGTAACTGTGAAGAGGGTACCTGGTGATCAGGGAAGATGGTGTTCGGCTTCCGTTTGCGACAATTGACCTCAAAGTTTCTGGGAGGAAGATTATCAGCATGAGTAGGAAGATGCCACTGTATATGGTCAGGAACCAGAATATGGCCCTCCATCCTAAAGATCCTGCCAGAGCACCCCCGATAACTGGGCCAATTGCCACAGGCACAAGCAGTCCAGCTTGGAATATCCCCATGAAACCTCCGCGATCAGCACGAGTGGTTATGTCGCCGATCACACCGGAGCCAATCGCGACTGTGCTTGCGCTGCCGGTACTTTGCAGACATCTTAGTACTACTAGAGTGGCGTAGTTCTTCGTCTCTGCTAGACCGACACATGCGCCGACAAAGACCAGAAAGGTACAGCAGTAGGCTATTCGGCGTCCCTTCACATCGGATATGGGACTCCAGAGGCTAGGCGAAATGCCTTGGAAGATGAGATACGAAGTAACTGTGAGGTTCACCAACTCTACTGAAATGTCTAGATCTTGAGCAATGGTAGGGAGTGCAGGGAAATAAATGTTTGACGCAAAACCGGAAACTAGGTAGTTATGCGTGAGCTGATTCCGAAAACACCAGGGCTGTATAAAGATCCACACTCACAAGTTGCAGCGGTTGAAACAATGAGGACGATTAGGGCTTTTTGTCGCTTGTCGAAGATGCTATAAGGTTCATCTGGAGCCGGTGGCTGTGTCGGTGATATGTTTTGTCTCTCTTCAGGTTGTTCTTGGGTGGTCATTATCAAGTTTCTTGTTCTGAAGGTTTATTTACAATTTGAAAACCTCCGGCAATGTATGTACCTAGGTAAGGTAAGTAAGCAGATAGGTAGGGAGATATATGCATGAGAGGTATGATGGGCACCACGTAGGTATTGAAGATCGTGGTTTGAATAAACTCTTAGAGGTAAAGCCTCTACCTAATCAACATCAACTTGATTTTTATTATTTCTTACCAAGGTATGTCCAGGTGAGTATAAAGGGAGAGACTCCCTTTTTCATACTTTCCTCAACGGAGTTGAAACTGCGGACTTGGCTCCGGACCTGACTGTTTCTTCCCGGACTTGAGCCACAGTAGTAGCCGTCACATTAGACATAAGCCACAGTAGAGTTCTTTCATCAACCGCCATGCGTACAGCTAGTTACCGTATAAAGCATTGTTCCAAATTCATCAACGTTCTCTAGCCACACATCCACCCTGTTGCGTCTTTCGAGGCGACCATGCTCATCCAGATCCGCGGGAATTGGCCAAAGTTCGTCGATGCGTAGACCTTTCTCTACCCAATCGGCAAGATGAATGTTATACGACGTCTCCCATTCTTGTCGTGTCTGTGCACTCCACAGACGCTTGTTTGCTGGTGCAGGGAGACCTTGAAGTTCCGTACCAAGGAATGTCTGAAGACCGTCTTGAACAGAGAGCACGCTGTCGAAAAGGTACATTGTGAATAGCGTTCGCCGCTTTGCCTCAGCGACGATCCAGGCTTCCCATGAAGGGCGCGCATGGTGTTGTTCTGCTATGCACACGAGTCCTCCTCGACTACTTGAGCATGCGATCTGTTGGAGGTTCATCATTGCTTGTCGAAGGAACGGACCCGAAATCCGGCCGAGCCTGAAGAATAGCACCATGGAGTAAATCATATAGGCTTGGAAGGCTGCAAGCTGAGCGACATCGTCGTATGCTGCATGCTGCTCATAAAGGTTGGTCATCTCTCGTTCCAGCACCTCCGCGGCGACGGTCTCACTTCCCGGCAAGGGATTTTCGCAGATTCGAACCAGACTCAAGCAAGTTGAGAGCGGTGGTCTTGTTGACGTATTCATCATCTGGGTAGAATGTACAAACGGCGGAGCTCCACGGCCGCGTACGGTGACAGCAACATAAGACTTGAGGATCCTGTATATGAGAGATGTGATGGTGGGAGGATATTCTTTAACCTTCTGGCCGGGGACGGGAATGTAAGAATTCAGCCATCGATTGCTGATATCGTCCACATTGATAGGACAAAAGAGCTCCAGGGCCGAAAAGTCCAGCGTCTCCAGCCTTCCAGGTGGACGATTCGTAACTTGTAACCCTGGTTCCTTCGGAGTGTGGTCTCCGGTAATATGGCCTCCTGTGAATGCGGCCGAAGGCGTGTTGGCTAGACTAGTATTACTAGTGGCCTGGGTTGGTTCGCTGGTTAGACTCTGGGTATCTGCTCTGGTAGAAGTCTCGCGCTCGAGGCTCGAAAGCACACCCCCGGATGCAGAAAGAATGTTAGGGGTAGAAAAGGAGTTGTATGTTCTAATTTCACCATTCTCATCCGCGTGATTTGCATTGTCTCGGGATATTGACGGGAGATGAGGATAAGAGCAAGACAGACCTCGCAGGTCGCAACGACTACATCGTCCTGCTTTGCGATCGCATTTTGCCTTTGCAGCCGAACAGTTGCTGCAAACCTTTTGACGTGAAGAAGAGTACCTCGCAGCCTTCATGACAGGATTGAGAAGTGCATTGTAGAAGTATATTGGTGAGCCGGTGAGGTCGCGTGCACGAGACTCAATATGGGAATTACACCGAGTGGATCTACATACCTACCTGTGTAGGTAGAGTCGTAGACACCTCAAGTATTGACGGGTGGCGATGACAGATGGAGATAACGGATGGAGATAAGTCAGCCGGTGTTTGATAGACCTCAGTTCCAAGTTTGTTTACTGCGTAGAAGACAGAAGATTGTTGTTCGTTCTTCGTTCAATTAAGATACCTAGGTACTTAGTGTAGTAAGCTTGAATCGTTGTATGAGAGGTTACGTAATCGGGGAAAGATGGAGGGGCTTCTATTTTTTTACATGCATCAATGCATGGATGTAATTCGTATGCACATAGTGAATTAAATTAGACTGGACAAAGTCCCAAAAGTCAACTTACATAATCTTTTCCTATCTATCCCCTTCGAGCTTTTCTTCTTTCTATCCCACTCTCGTTTCTCCTGCATCCACACCCACCTGCATATGCCTTCATCACAAGAATGGGAATGCTATGTCGGAACCCCACCCTCCAACCCCAAGTATCATCGCGTGCTGCTTCTCAGTTGTCAAAGGCGCGCCTTTCCGGTTAAATACGTCACTGCATTGAAACATCGTCGGCTCAAAAAGTTCATAACTGTTTACAACTACCTACATGTACGTAGGTAATTAAATTATTATATAACAGGCATTGGATATCCTCAACAACTAGGTGAAATGAATCATATATCGTACTACTCACGATATTTCTTGTCTTAATATCAACTCGGTCTCGGTTTCTCTATCCAAATTTCACATGAAGACGCAATGGCAAATTTGAAAGATTTCCGCCTTCTCTCCTTCGATGTCTATGGCACCTTGATAGACTACGAAACTGGCATAATATCAGCTCTCGAACCACTCCTCGCACACAATAATCGCACAGACATCCCCCGTCTACGATTACTAGAGACCTACCATGAATTCGAAGTAAAGCAGCAGCAAGAAACCCCCGACATGCCGTACTCTCAGCTCCTAACCACCATACATGCAAAAGTTGTGGCGAAGCTGGGACTGCCACCCCCTACACCTGAGGAGTCACGAGTCTTCGGCAATTCTGTAGCCAGCTGGCCTGCTTTCCCGGATACTGTCGCTGCGCTGCGTCGACTAGCGAAGCATTACAAACTAGTCGTCTTATCCAACATTGACCGCCTCTCTTTCGGTTTAACTAATTCCGGTCCTCTGCAAGAATTCCCCTTCGACCTTATCATCACGGCTCAGGATGTTGGCTCGTACAAGCCGAACCCTCAAAACTTCCAACACATGCTCAAGGCAGTGAAGGACAAGTTTGGCGTCGATAAAGAACAGGTACTGCAGACCGCACAGAGTCAATTTCATGATCACCACCCGGCGCGAGCTATGGGGATAAAGTCGGTCTGGATCGTGAGGCCTGGTGCGATCATGGGAAATAGGGAGAGAGAGATATATGATTGGAAGTTTGACACGTTGGGAGACATGGCCGATGCACTCGAGGCTGAACTGAGTGCTACGTGACTAAGTACAACTAACTACCTAGGTAGTCTACTGGCTCATAAAATACACAGGCAATTTTGACCATTTTGTATAGTGTCTCTCATCATACCTACCTAGGTAGGTCCTCAAGGTATTGCCCGCTTACCTGTACTCGGCGCATGTCAACCAGGAAAATGAGTTTCGCGGGCGACGCTCTCACGCTCTCACGCTCTCATGATCTTCTCAAACACCTTCACTCGACTCGTCCAACTCCTGCACCTCTTCCCACAGATATACATCGGAATCGCACAGAGGCAAATGAAGACATGAATGCCCCCGATTATGCAAAACACCTCCTTCGGACCCTGGGTGCTGATCCAATCCGATATGAAATAGTTCATGCCGAAAGAGTAGATGTTCCTCAGATTTATCGCCGCGAACGCCTCTGGAGCCTTGTCGCGATGACAGTCCGTCAGGTAACCATACACAGCAATAGTCATGAATCCCACGCTGAAGTACTGTAGCCCGTAGAATATCACGGGGGCAATCCAGGGGTCCTTTTCCGACAGCGACCACCCGAAGCCGAAGAATGACATGCCCCCAAGAATAAGGGTAATCACAATGAGGACAAGTCGGAACTCTGGTTCGTATATACCTCCATTTCTCCTAGACATGGCTTTGATGATCCAGTCCGCGATGGGCCCGGATATGAAAGCTCCTATTATCGCGCCGACGAGGGAGGCGATAGAGACAAGCCCAACACCAGAGACACTGAAGTTATAAGGGGGAGCCGTGAATAGCTGAGCCAATACGGATCCTACCACCACGAGCCAAGATGTCGTAAGACCATATGCGAAGAAAGAGAACAGAACTTGCGGGAATAGGAGCATCATCAATGGCCGGGTAAGAACCTTCCAAAAGGAGTCATCAGACACTCTCCCGTGGTAGATCTTCAAATCGTGCCAGTACGTATGCTTCGTTTCCGACCACGCAATGTCAGTCGTAGCGCGTTCTACATTTTCGACCTCGATGTTCTCAATCCCATGCGAACCGCCCTCCTCCTTCGCCTTGAAGCTGTCGTCTCCGGCAAGTTCTTCCTTGTTAGTCTTCCCTGTTCCAAGGTCCGTATTCGAAGACTCGTCTCGCCTGTACGCCGTCTCGGGACAGAAGAGGAAGAGGACGACTATCCACACGCCAAACATGATCGCGCATATGCCGTAGGTCCAGTTCCAGCCTAGATCCTGGATGATGTAGCCGGAGATGATCGTACCCCCTCCCACTCCGATGGACAAGCAAAGACCCCAAGCCGCTAGCCGGACTCCGCGCTGGTGTACGAAGTAGATATCCGCGATCGTCGTGGTGACCAACCTGGGAACGGTCAATTATTATCTATTCTTTCACATTTCTTGAGAGATAATCACGGCGCTTACACTTCGAATGGAGACATTCCAATGCATCCTACAAGTCGAAAGCCAAGCAGGCTGCTGAAAGTATGCGAGTAATATCCCCCGATGCTACTGATGAATAGAAGCAGGTTGCCAAGGAGAAATACGGGCCTCCTGCCGTATACAACAGCCATTGTATTGGTGAAGAAGCATGACAGCCCAATCATCAATATACCGTATCCGAGATCGCCATTCAGCTTATTATAGGAGATGTTGAACTGGGAAGTCATCTCGACAAAACCAGGCGTGATCATTGGGCCCTATGGGTGGAAGCAATTCGTTAGTCTGGCACAATAACACACATCTCCCATGTCGAATGTCGGCGGAAGAAATATCGACACCAAGGGGACACTCACCCATGCTCCAACCACCGCAGTGTCGATGCAGATGAAGAACAGCATGAGATCTTTCTTCCACAAGGGCCAATTCAACGGGTCATTTGGACTGTTGCTAGGCTGCGGCACCAGCAGGACATCCGAATCCTTGCCTTTTCCGTGGCGCAAGGCCGTCGTGTCAAGTTCGCCATGGTGGTGAAAGTCGTCAGAGCCGACAACGTCTGTGAGGAGAGCCGTGCCGGGCACGTGGGACAAGTGCTTGTCTTCAAGGACGCCGAGACCCATGATGAAGAGGTCCGCCTTGGGTTCTTAAAAGTTGACCGTTACGGAGGGTAGCAGATTCTTCCTTGGGGGGGGCAGTCAATACGGCTTATAACCACAACACGCAGCAAGGTATCTCCAACCATTCATAAATGGCCCCCCTGGTTCATTGGGCTACGCCTAAATTGATCAACGCCGGGGACGGTGGAGTATGAGCTTAGTCTGCCATCCATCTTGCATGTCGCTTCACGCAGATTGCGGGGAACCTTGCTCGAAACTACGTGAAGGCATCGCGGCAGTGATTATTACGGGAGTATTTCGCAGCTAATGAGGTCCACGTGTAAACCAATCCGGTTACCTGAGTTACTAGATAGGAAACGCCGTCGAGTTAGTCGAATCCGGGGTTTCTGGGGTTTCTGGGGTTTCTAGACTAACAAGAATCGTGTGTATTCTTCGATTCGACAAAAGTTCCGCGGCGACGCTTCTGGTCTACGAAATAATTTTAGAGACCACGAATTATGCTATATTATGTTATAAGTTATGCTTGGCTATGACAAGGTTATTCGGTGTGCGGTAGTACATGCTGGCTGAACCAAGGGGTCTCAATCCCACCCACACAACCACACTCATGCCCAACTTACGGAATTAATTTCAGGTTTGGCTTTAATTTTCGTAATAACATACACCGACATACATGATACGAATCTCTCTGGCCTAACATATTTATTCGAATCTTGCCAGCCGTCAACAGTAGACATAATACATACCGAGTCGATCAAGAACATCGACCTCGTAGTTAGCTCAGGTGTCAGCGTCGCCTCTAGATTACCATGTGGTTCACCCAAGCAGTCCTCACAATGAGCGAAACCATCACAATTTCTTAAGTACATTCCTACATGGCTAGTTAGGCAGTCTTGCTATCCGAAACCAGACCACCAACCCCGTGTCTAAGGTACTATTATTTCTTCTCCAGCTCTAAGCTCCACTCCCATCTCCAGGAAGCTCCTCTAGCCCTGTTGGGTTATTAGTGTTGATTCTGACCAATGCATGTATATGTGTTTCGGCTTACATCCTTCGGTAATCTCATCAACCGTGTTTGGTACGGAGCACTTGTTGGCCGTGGCAAAGTCCTGCGTCTGGACCCCTTCGCAGGTATTGCCAAAGCAGGCTCCATCCATCAGTCTCTGGAGAGCGTCATCTTTCCATCCAAAGACGTAATCAGCATGTTGGCCATATCCGGTACTAATTCTAATGTCAACGGTGCGCTTTACCATCTCGGCCTTTTCGTGGGCTGTGTTACCTGTCTCCCGTACTGAGGACGAACGGCTGGGATCCGTCCTCGGGCCAATCTTCTGGATTGTTGAACCCAGTTGTATCCCACACAATCTATAAACGTTTATCAATATATTGATAGCTCATAAAAAGTAAAAATAAAAGAATTGTTGATGTACGAATCTTAGCCTCTTAACCAATAGAGAGCCCCTGATGCGGTTTTCGCACTCGCCAAATTCCGCGTGGGGTTTGGGCTCAAAAATAGGAGTGATGAAATATAAGAGCACGTACCTCGAGCATCAGTTGCGGAATTTTGACGGGGTGAGTAGATGGACAGTCGCCAGTAGTAGCAAATGACGAAGGGCCTTTAATAGGATACGCTACGTGGTCCTGGTGATTTGGACTATCCAGACGTTCTCCATCCCAGCAGCTAGATGCGTGATCAGTGTACGTTCATAATATTCAAAGGGGGCACATTTGATCTCACGTTGGGAAGTGGATGTTCGATCGAATTCCACCTAGACAAGGTCCCGAAGGGAAAGTCTCGGTATCAAGTTTGGGGTCAGCGCAAGGGGAATAATCATCCCCTTGGAAGTTCGGGCCCGTGAAGCAGCGGAAGCAGCTCTGGGATCTCATTCCCGACCCCTTCTTCTCGCGCTGCATGGAATCACCGTATAGCATGCGGAAGCCCTGAAAAAAGAAAAGGTTCAACACATCCAGACAGTACTAAAGTCTATTATTGGTCTTACCGGCTTAAAGGCAGTGACCGTGCTCTTCCCAGGAGAGAGGTAGTATACCGTAACACCGCCCTGTTCTCCTTCAAAAAACCTGTTCGGGATCTGAGGGACTCGCTTGTAAGTCCCATTTCTAGCCTTGAAGTATAGATTTGCCGTCCAATAGTTGGAAAAGTCGTCGCTGAAGGTGCATGTTGTACAATCAGCCAGACTGGAGACATCGGCAGACGGGATCGAAGCATTAAAGGCATTCTAATAAGAGTCAGGTAAGATGATGCAGTTTTCGAGTTAGAATACAAACCCCTCCGACGATCTGGTGTAAGTGTGGACTTGGATTTACTCCCGGGTTAACAAGGCTACATTGACATGAATTAGGCATGTTCCGTAGAGTTGATCTTTGAAGGCTCGGAGCTTACGGATCAAGTCGCTCGATGACTACCTGACTACAACCAAATCGAATGAGGCTGTTGCTTCCGGGGCCTTTTATTGGAGTTGTCTGCGGCGCTGCATCGACAAGCGCCCCGAGGGATAGCAGGACCGACCAAAACATCGTGACTCGTGTTAACCAGTACTGTAGAAGATAAAAGACTTGCTATAAGGAATGGAAGAACTGGAGCAACTCCAAATTCGCACTGATGAAATCCGTGAGCCATAATAAGTGAAATCTTACCTGGGATATTTTAACCAAATGCCGGCTATGTCCTCTGCTTCTAATTATAAAGTGACAATTAAAATTGATTGACAATATACTTCTAGCCATTCGCAGTCCATAGAAAGGTCTAGGGTGTTAGAATGTGTATCCGTATATGAAAATATCCATTGGCCTACGAGCTATTTTCCCATAATTACCGGATACCAAGTGCATGATCATGAACCACACTGGCAGTCCTCATGGCAGAGTTCAAGCTAGACTATCACTCAACCAGGCCATCGGCGCCGATAAACATGCATTGGAAATGCGATTATGATTCCAAATTATTTCCTAGGTTAGCCCACCTTGAACCCCTTTTATCGAAATGGCATATCGTACTTAGATTTTTGACCCCTTTTCCTTAATGCTCACCAAGTAATAAAAGTTTCATGTATTATCTGTTAGCAATTCGGATTAATATATCATGCTGGCATAAATCATAAATCGTATGTTGTAGTATGCTTTTGAGGGAGTTTGATTAAAGGGGGACATGATGGCTGACTTATGGTTAAATTACTGAGGTAGATAGCAACGGGATAACATGGCTCCTTTTGCAGTAATCTCTTACATTAGAATAGCAAATAACTAAAGCTAATATAGCAGTTCAAGATCCATAAGTAAATAAATATGTATCTTTTTTGTTTGGGATTGTAGTCGAGGACCGTTTTTCTAAAACTAACCGGGAGCCCTTCCATTTAGGCTTCCCCTTTCTGTGCTTCATTGCGGAAAACCTTCTAAAAACATCACCTAAATGTATGAACTGGAAATAGGTCCATTTGATAAGTCATTCCAATAAAACGCTTGTTATAGTAGCGAATTATGAGTGATTTGTAAAAGTCATGTTCATTTCCATGCGTACCGAGTACGCCCCAGCCCAATGTCAACCCATCCGATACATACAATATAACATGAGAATACCAGGTAGGTAATGATACTTATCCATCGCTCTAAGATATTCTAATACCTGTCTAGTTTAAGTAGAGAAGCCCCTTGCAAGAAGGAAAATAACAATTTAGGAGATGAGAGAAAGCTTATTTTAAATGAATGTATCATATATGACAACATTTTCTTAAGACCATGTTGTCTCATCCCCAAGTATCTGATCCATGATCATATTAGCAGTAGCTCGATGCGTGTCAATGTCCACGTCTAGTAGGAACTCAAACTTGTGCCGCATGTGTTGCTGGAGAAGCCCCGCGTCGAGCCCGATTCCAGGCATGCGGCCCGTGACAAGAAGCCCCGTCTCAATGCTGGAATATGTAGCCTGTTCGGCGCGGGGCCGGGACACGTGGTCGTAAGCTCGTAGGGCTGCCGGTATCGCAGCTTTCGATGGTAGCCGGCCGAGAAGGGTGCTGAGGATGAGCGCCTCCTCGATGGCAATGCTGACACTGGCACCTTGGAAAGGGAGAATGCTGTGCGCAGAATCTCCGATCAGGCATATGTTTTGGGTGACATATGTCGGTGCCGGCTTATGCTCTAGCTGGCAGATGGCAGCCACTTGGACGGTGTATACGCTCTGGATAAGCTACAAGATTCATGTTAACATCTTTACTTCTCCTCACGAGACTGCCCGTACTAAGAAACGGATACTTACATCGACCATCCCCTGGCACACCTGCACTTGGTTACCCGAAAACATCTCCTGAAACTCATCCGGCGTAAACAATTTCGCCCACGAGGGCCCCGTCAGTTCATCTTCTTCGACTTCGTCCGCTTTACCATAAACGACGATCTGGACCTCGCTTCCGTTATCGAGCAGGTCGTAGATCATACCCGTCCCGTCCCCGATCCAGCCTACCTGGCGTGGATTCATCGGGTCTAGATATTGTGAACCCATGGCTTGCTGCGCTCTCAAAAGGGGCACTTTGATAGACAATGACCAGAACCCGGTGGAATACGGCCTTACCAAAGATTCATCGGCGCCTAGAACGAGCTTCCTTGTGAATCCATGAGTACCGTCGGCGCCAATGACGATATCGTACCTCTTCTGCGACCCATCCGCGAAAATCAGCAACAACCCTTGCCCAGAGGGAAGCTCGGTGACGGACGTTATCCTCGTGCCTGGGTGCATCATTTGCGAGGGCACCCCCTTGAGCATCTCGGTTAAGAAGGCCTGGCGGCTAACGTTTTTCTTACACCTCTGCCCAAGCCCGTTGATCTCTATCTCCCTTCCGACATGTGGACCCGCGGCCAGTCTCGTCTCCATCGTGGTAAGCACTGCGCCGGCGCGGTGAAGACAGTGCTCTAGCTCGGGGTCGATAGCAGCCAGAATAGCTTGGGTCTTGGTGGTAAAAGCGAGTCCCGGTCCTTCATCCCTGAATGCGGGACGCGATTCGTACATGTCAGCGGCGATGTGAGGATATCGTAAAAGCCCACGTAGGACTGCCGCGCCGGCTAATCCGCCGCCCATTATGGCGACTCTTATCGTAGAAGGCGAACTAGACATTTCTCTCTCAAAACAACTGTATTGTCCAGAGAGTTTACTGATGTGGAATGGCGACGGCAGTGAGTCTTTCGATGTTGGAGCATTGGGTCACATTGTTCATTGAGACTTGTCAACGAGGCAGGTTCTTTATCTACCTGTTCAGCATCGTCTATGAATCCCTCAAGATACAAGCATCATTCATCATAGCGATGGGTTGTTCCGTCTATGGCATCGCCTTCTATTTCATGCCGGCCCGCGGGCTCCATCGGCTCACTCTAATGTTGCCGGTTCCGAGTCGAGTTCCATCCTTGCGATATCATTCCCCTGATTATTCCCAGCACTGTCTTTTTGACTTAGGATGTGTATCTCACTCTGGGGCACACGTAGGGCTGAGGAGCTATAGATCTAGGATGGCAGGATCGGCGAAGGCTAATCCATACAGCACATAGCGTACACCGCAGAATAGCATAGACGCACGGGTTCGGCCCCCAAGTAAGGATGTTCCTTGACGAAACAAGTGATGACTCTTAATTTATGTAATCACCTGGAACCACACGTATGGGTATGACCCGGTAAGATGGATCGTCCTCAGCCTCAAAACCTGCCTTACGACGTTAGCAAAAATAAAGGGGGTGTTCGCTTCCGCACCTCATCCGGGTAACTAGCGCGAGCTCCTTTGTAAGCGCCATTGACGCGATGGTTGCAGCTTTAGCCAATAATAGAGCCACTTGATAGAGGACCCGTCCTAGAATGGATTTGGGGCTTCGTGAGATCATCTTAGCTAGGGTGCATCAGCTTTTATTGGTTGAAAGCCAAAGAGTGGATTATAAGGATCTCCTCCCAAGCATGGAAATAAAATGAACTTTGTGACTCGGCAATGGACATGGCACGATAAGGGAAAAAAAAGGTCACGTCGAAGACGCGAATGCATTGCCAGGTAGTTCGGAGTCACCGCAAGAACTGCTATTATTCCTCTGTCTCTGAATCCTCCGTGTCTGTGCGAGTCTTGGTTACGTATATAAGATTGACCGGTAGAAGTGGCTGAATATATGTAAGCGAATGTACACGGCTGAAAGTGAGTCTTTACTCTACAGAGACAATGGAAAAACCCGAGGTGTAATCATTTCATCCTCAGCCCTCCGACCCCCTTTACCCCCCCCCCTCCCCTCTACCCCCCTACTCCCTTACTCCCTTGTTCTCTCATCTGATCTTCGTCTCGCGGCTCTCCGGAACTTTAATTCTATTCTTGGTCATTCTTAGCTTCTCACTACATCCATCCTGGTTAGTCTCTTCTTCAAAATATCGCGCATCCCCGGAAACCGGATCCTCCCAGTGACCTATGAATAAAGAATTGGAACCGGTGAGACTTTACAGCGATCCGGTACACGAGTTATGATACTCATAATAGCTCTCGTCTGGATGGCTAGGTAGACCAAGTTTCATCGTCCTAATAGCCAGTATTGTTTCTGAACTAGACCTAATTGAACAATTTCGGCCTCATATCTGGACCGCGCTCACCATCCCAGTCGACATATCACTTTCTAGATCTTCCGCCTGGCTTTTCTGATTGGTTATTGAACGAACTGATATTTTAAGATCTACTGCAGAATTATGATCGTCCAGGGGTTTTTCAAGAGTTCTCAATAGAGTTGAGAGACAATGTGTAAGCGACGACCTACGTAATGATCATATCCGCCGGGGCAGAGAGTAAGGGATGATACGTACTTCGTATGTCACTCACAGATGCAGAGTCACCTATTATAGAAAACCTTCAATGTGGAGATATCTACCTAGGTAGGTAGGTAACTAGCAACATCATCCACGACGAAGCAAAAGGAACCATGCATGGCTGTGTATACGTATTCTTTGTTTTATTCATTCATTACAAATACATCGCGTCGTCGTCTCTAAAAGCAGCCCGGAGAGGAGTATATTCTAGCTAAGAGCTAGGCTCAAGACAAACGCGTTCATATGCTGGGGTATCATATACTTACGTCGTGAACCTCTCCCGTCATGAGTTTTACTAACATCACCGACCACCACTTTGAAAAATTTTCAGGTCGCAAAATTTTCCTACCCCTCTCTAACCTTCATGTTGGCTTCGTTCATGCCCACGAGTCCTCGTCGACTCTATCCTACCATGCCTGCACTCTGTAGTGGGCTGACGATCATAACCTGCGAGACAACCTATAGTATGACAATCTCCCATGCCGAATAATAATGGTGGAAGATTTCTCTTCAATCACAGTAATAGCCACCTTGAACGTACCTGTTGAAGGCCCCGACCTCCAACTAGAAATCAGTCAGTTCAGGCTTTTGTAGGGTCTTTAGCCCTAAGCTCATCCCCCCCTCCCCGACCAACCACAGCTGGCATCAAACATTTCATTTTCGGTTGCCTACAAATGCTGAAACCCGGCTTCTTCGAGATGTTTCCCCTCTGGCAGCATGGGACGGCCTTGCATAGGAAATGGCCAAAATAGTGGATTTTCCAGGCTTTTGGCAGTATGCGCCATTGGCCCCGTGCCGCTGCTAGGTACAAGGCTAGGTACCGGATCTTGCTCCGCCTTTTCCTTAGATCGGCCTCCTTCGATGATTCCCTCCATTTTTTCTCCTCGGCCGAAGTGAGTCTGCGGAGTGGATGATGAATGTCTTATCTGTGCGCCTCCAGGGCCGCCGATGTCTCGGGTGCCCCATGCACAAAGAAAGTCTTCCTCGTTTACATTCGGCGCGAAGAAGTTAAGGCTGTTAGTTGTCGGTCGGACTGAGTTGCCCGCTTCCTCCGATACACCTACGCCAGGCGGGATATCTACCTCGATGTTCCATTTCTTGGCGAGGTATTGCAGAATGTTTAAGGCTTGATGGGCGAAATGATGGCAGGGGGCCATCTCCGTCAGATGTGCGATCCCCTGGTTTAGAGCTTCAGCAACCCTTGGGCTTAGTTTTGCGGTAATTGTACTTGATGGAGACGTCGGCTCGGGTTCATTCCTGTGGCTAGAGGATAGCCGTCTGTGACTATGCTCAGTCTCGGCGTCTTCGGGTTTGGCCGTCGAGGGATTGGATATTTCCGCTGGAGAGGTGGATTGTCCCTTAGAAGCCTCCGCACCTACGGCCAGGTGCATTATAGAAGATGTAAGTACAAAGTAAGGCACAAACGATGGCGTGCGTCGAAGGGTATATAGTTGCGAGTATGACCGGAGAAGACCTTGGATGGCATCCGCAGCTTGAGAACAAACATCGCGAGGAAGGATACCCGAACCAATGATTCTCAGCTTTATAAGTGGCCTGAAAAGGAGTAAAATGGCGAAGTGATAGTACATGCTATATTGAGTAAATAATTGAAAGGATACGAACGTTGACATAACAGACGGTATTACTTACTGCGCGAAAAGTACGGCAGGGGTGAAATTGTGTCCTAACCGTAGGACCTCGGGGATCCCATCGTACCAATTTAGATATTGCGTATAAATAGCAAGTAAATCTCGACTTGTGACTGGTTTTCCGGGGGAGTGGAGAACATATAGCGACTGATGGACAAGCTCACTGAGCTCGCAGAAGCATTTGTAAACAGATCGAACGTTAGACGGCTGCTCACAAGATCGTTGAAGAGGAGCTCCTTTTCGACTGATTAGCCATGTCTGATATCTGCACGCTGGACTATAACTTGGCCAAGGAAGGCTACGTATTGGTCAAACTCACCATCATCGGTATAAGACACCCATAGAGATGCTTCTATGTCATCGATAATTTCAGGCTTAGGCGGCAAATGGGGAAAACAAGAACACTGAGGTAGGGAACCGGTCGCTAGAGACCATGCGCTTTAAGACGTCAGTCGAAGTGCTCAAGATAACCTGTGGCATGCTTACTGGTCTAAAGCGAAGGCGCCCCAGAATGTCGCTGCCTGGACGGCGATTTCATCCTCATCACCATCGTTCTGGAGGCGGTGGAGACCCATCTCGATAGCCAACCGTATGCTCTGTCCCGCGTAATACCAGGACTCTGAATCTCTCCCACAACTCGCTTCTCGAATGGACATTATCCCTAAAGCTTGGATTGTGGTCAAGGTATGGTGGTTATTTTCGCGGTAGAACAGCCTTAGTGCCTCCTTGAAAAAGTGGTCGCCTGCCGTGCGTGGGTCGTTAGGATTTGCTCGCGTGTTCGGCTGAGTTGAAAATCTACACCCAAGAGCTAGCAGCGCGTTAACCAGTATCGGCGAACAGTACCGGCCTCTCCCGTTGAGGAAGTCCTTCATGAAGTGCTCTTTACTCAAAGACGCAAAGGTTGGATATTCCCAGCAGAAATAAAGTGCCAAGAGATGCGAGACCAAACCGCTGTCCGCCGTAACTGTGGTCCATGTTCCAGGCGGGACCTTCATCTCGGGGGAATCGAACGGCGCCAGTACTTGGTCTACTCCGCGATACCGAGGGCCTTCTGTCACTGACGACTGATCTTGAAGCCATGAACCGACGCGTGAGCGCGGTGGAGCCTCGGCGGTCCATTGCATAATATCAGGGTGGGAGTCGCTACGAGTTGATACGGTCTGACTGTGCGATGAGAAGTTCCAAGGGCTATTGGGATCAAATTCCTGGTTCATGCCATGCGCCTGGGCTGTTACAGGGCTCATGCCCATGGCATTATAGCCTCCAGCGCCAGCGAGCGTTCCCCCGTAAGTCGAAAGGGGGGGCAACGTCACTCCACCTCTAGGCTCGCTCGGCCGTGTAAAGCCGGACAAGGCGCCCCCGGGAGCAGGTAAAGTAGCAGCGCCGCTACCACCCAGCCATTCCGAAATACCTTCGACGGACTGTCCCTGCCGCAATCTTTGCAAGACTTCTTCGACTAGGTCAGGACGAACGAGGGCGGAAAATACAGAGTCGCTTTGGCGCTGCTGGCGTCGTAGGGCTTCAATCTCGTGACGCAAATTCTCCTTTGACTGTCGCACGGGGACTTCGTATATGCATTCAACGTCCTTCTGTGTCTTACACCGACCACATGGCTTTTGGCCATCGCATTTGGCGCGCTTCTTCCGGCATTCGGTACACGCGTTTGGTGTTACAATACCGAGACCCCTCCTCCGCTTGGAGAGCTGATGATTCGGAGTGCCTCCAGCCCCGGAGGCGCCAGAAGTCGCGGAAGCCTCATGTTTCGGGGTAGGCTTAGAAGATGAGGATGCCTGGCTAGTGGAGGGTCCGCTACCTGGATCCCCCTCCATTACCTATAGCAGTTTCAAGGACGGTAGGGCATGCTTATAATAGAGAAAAAAATGGAAAGATACACCCACGCATAGACACGCCTTCTACCAACCAACATATGGTAATGAATGGCGATAGAGGCGCGCAGTTCATGCGACTTGCCTCAGAAGAAGGCGTGTCTAGATCGATTTACTAATGAGAGTGAAAGTTATCGTGAGCTGTAGACTGGAGCTCACTCATGCAGGATCTAGAAATGAGGAAAACGCGCGGGGGAGGTTCCGTTATCAAGTTTTGCTTAATAATGTTAATGTCTATCGGTTGGCTGAACGGGAGGGATGCAATAGAGTTTATGTTATATATAAATTTGAAAGAATTGCGCATGGGAAGAAGGGGTCGTTCGACATGTACGGCGGATATACGATATATCGTGAAAATTGGTTGTTGTATAGGTATGGTAATAAGTAAAGAAAATCCATGGGCGATTTCCCAAAAGTTCAAAAAACTCATCGAGGTTCCGGGTTTCAAGGATGACAGCTTTTACGCTAGTTGGCTTTTACATACATAGCACCTACCCAGGCGTATTCGCCTTTGGCCCTTTCCATACATGTATGGATGTATGGATGTATGTACAAGGACAGTACATCCCACACATCCTGACCTGTCGCTGTGTAACAGACGGGAAGAAAGCAAGGTTCATATGTCCCAAGGTTCTTTCTGTAATACCTACATACATATGTACATACATACATGAGTGATGTAGGTATGTGTATAATTATATATTGGATGGTTCGACTTTAAAGTAATAAAATCGCAAGTTGCCACTGCGGTTCACAGTGATTGTACTTTTTGATGTTTTATAGACAATTAGATCGTGGCTCACGAATTCCCCCCTAACAACGAATGATAACATTGATAAGCGAGACAAACCATCAGATGCGAAATAGCAGGGCAATGAGGAAAATCATCAAGGGATTTTGAAATGCCCATCTAACCAACCTTGTATGGATTGTACACCAAGGTACCTACACCCACTGTAGCTCTTTTCCTACATTGGATATTTTACTATGGAGATATGTACGAATCCCCCAAGAGGAGGCAAAAGAAAGTGGGAGGGGTTGGTGGGGTTTTCATCCCGGGCGTAGCATCAGGTGGGGGCTTAAGGCCGACCTACCGACTTACATAGCTTTAGCTTTTTTGAGTAGAAGCCAAAATAGGTTTAGCGTCATATTAGGCTGACATCCATGGATGTGGGAACAAATTGAAAGAAATGTTCAGGTTCGCCCCTTTTCAAAATCCCATCCGAGCATAAATGCGGAATAACTTTAAGTTAAGTTATCCCTAGCATATGAATGTTTAGATGTTCGTTTCAATATTGTTTACCTACATGTAGTATTCAGTTCCAGGTTCTTTAGAAATATCTACAAAACTAAAGTAACCAGAGAAAAGAAAACAGTGGTTGATAGGTTAGTTATTTTCTGAATATTGAAATAAAGTAGGTACTTCATATTTTTTCGAGGACCGAACTTCGACTCATAAATGCGTCATAATCACATAGCAATTCCTCCATTCAGAAAATAAAATACTATGTACTACCCAAGTACTGAGCGGTCAGCCCGTAAAAGGATGGATGGGATTTTAACCAATCGTTGCCTAATCCAATAAGTGATGACTTACCAGGGGGAGATTCAAGAGAAGCCAATCATAAATTACCTACTCAATCAACTGAGATTGTATATTGTGCATCTTAAAACATAGGGCAGCGTACTAAAATAACTTAAATAACCTCGGGAATGTATGGGACATGTTTAGAATATTAACAGATAAAGATACTTATTAAAGACTTGATATTCATGAATGGATCAAGGTATATTTAAGACCTATTAGACATCTTTGAACAGTACTACTTATGTATGTATCAAGATCAAATTCAACAACCAAGTCATAAATCGATATTCTTTCTCCTAAGAATTCATTACTACCTCATGTAGTAGAAAAGAAAACCACCCATGGGTTACTCATGGCGAAAGGCCTCGTCATGCTTGGTCTCTGTGCGAACGGTTGCAGGTACAGTAGTCATACTAACTTTCTATGTAGGACTTAGGTAGGCTGGGTAGCAGGTGGCGAGAAACACACACCTAATGCACATAAGCTGGAAGAGAGCTTGGCGCCCAGAGGGGTTTCAACGCAAATCATCAGATATTCCAACTCAGGAGGCACAGATGGCGATTCGTCAACCACCAGCGTCCGTCCTACTATTTACACGCCACTCGTGATATTCCAGGTAGCCAATGACTTCTTAATTATATATTCATTACCCCTGAAGCAACATTGCCGCCCTAATACATTAAGTAAAACTCACACTCTTATTCGCCACCTTTGGCTAGAGGGAATGCTCCAGTAACTTGAAGCAGGAAAACAACAAAAATGTCGAGCCGAGGAATTCGGAAGGGATTCCCATTATCAAGGATCACTAGATGGATATAGAGGGGGCTAGAACCTAGGCTATCACTGAAGTTGATCATAGAGCACTCTAATGATTGGCGTAACTTGACATTTTGCTATAATGCCTATGTGTTCGTTAAGCTGTAAGCCGTCCTCGCATGCCATATGTCGACTCTAACAGTTCGAACCAAACCTGCCGATGCGCGACCGTTACTAACAGCATTAATCGTGCTTGCTGCCTCCGCCAATATCATACATCCCCGTCCCCCCTATCCAGCATCAGTACCGTTTGGTAGGACTTCTACTCCCAGTAGGACTCCTTCCTCTCTCTCCCTTGGACGGACTTCTTCGCGAAACAGGCGTCTTGGGAGGCGGCAGAGCTTGGAATCTAGGCACCTCGTCCGATTCAGGAGTCTCGTCGCTAGCTAGCAGGTGTCGACTATGCGGGCGTCGTGGTGTGTGAGGTATTGCTTGCCAATATACCTGCTGTGACGAAGGTCTCACGTGCTGGTCGACTGCGTGGTGAGATGGAAAGGGGCCTGATGGGTGTGGTTGAGGGAGATCTGCGAAAGCGTACGTGCTCTTATAGAGCGATCGTCCGCTAAAGATGAAGATTGTGAACAGAAGAATAAATAGAGCCTGGTCCAAGGTTAGCTAACGGTATCCCTCTCTGCCTGCAGGGTTATTTCGCAGTGGATTTTACTTACTATAGTCTTGTAAGACATGACTTCAACAATCTCATTAAGAATCTTGGCCATCTCCTTCGCACTGCTCGATACTTGCTTGACGTAGTCTGGATTCTTGTTCATGCAGGCGTACCACTGTTCGCATATTTCGTACATAGCCGGCAGCCGCTGTTCTATTGGGTGGCATCTGTTCTCTCGATAGTCGGTTGCACACTTGTCGATTTCGGCGACTATATCGGCTCTCAGTGCTTGTCTCTCGGTAGAGAAATCCTGGCGCAAGCCATTGATGATGGCCCATCCGACCCAGCACGCGCCCGAGACACAGAAGAGGTTGAAGGCGAAAGTCAACCAGTAACCAAGAATACTTGGTGCGTATGGGTGTCGCTGGACAGTGGCTAAGAAAGCCCCAAGCCAACCATCCTGCTTCCGCTTCGCTTGGTCTTTCTGGGACGCGCCCGGCTGGTATGTGCTCTCGTCCGACTCATAATCCGACTCGTCGCATTCATCCAGCTGGATATAGGGTAGACGATAACCACTAACATCCTTGTCTGTATTGTAACGTTTCCTCTTGCGCACCTTGTCTCGAGAGGGAAAGATAGTTTTGGCTATTTCCCCTTTGCCGGACGCCTTCTTGGGTGATCTATGCCTGTTCATCGTGGAAGGGGTCATACTCATGCGCGCGATATCGTATGAATTGTCGTTCTCGGGGGTGTCGATATAGTCCGAGACGTCAGTGGCGGCTGGACTGGATTCGGCAGGTGAGATCTCGGAGAGCGCATCTGACTCGAAGGGTTTTCTCGGCGTTGTAAAGGCAGGGTTTCGGAACGGTGTTGCCGTAGCTGCTTTATGAAGACCTGAGGTAGAGAAGATTGATGGTTGATGCGGCGTAGGTGGTAGAGGCTTGGATGGAGAAGGTGTGCTATGGGTTCGTTGGAATGGATTATGGCTGAAGGCGTTGTTGTTGTTAATATTATTGTTAATATTCGAGCCAAATATATCTAGATCACTCGCAATGTTAGCCTTCTGTAAGCTGCGCGATTGAAGAAGCTATAACAAGTAGAGGAAGACCAAGAAAGGAAGATAGCTCAAGATTAGAAAGGAGAAGAAAAAGAAAAAAGAAAAGGAAAAGGAAAGGAACTATACTGTTCGCTTGCATGCGTCTTGTAGAGTTTACAAACGGGCTCGAGGGATCCACGGGGCCATGATTCTGGTATTCCCAGTCCATGGGAGATTCGTATGTTCGGCGATCCATTCAGAATTCTGAATCAGCGCTGCAGTCTTCTAGGTATAGGAGCCGATAAACGGTTGAAAAGAAAGAAAAAGGTTGAGTGGTGGGGATTATTTGGGGAGCTTGAACTGGAAGTTATGGAATATTATTTGTTGATTTCCAATCTATAATAATAATGTTCCGGGTCCCTTTTGAGGTCGATAAGAAATTCGTAGTTCCTGTTGGCAACCGTCAGCGATAAAGTAAACAAAAAAAAAGACATGAATTATGTAATCAGGAACACGGTTTAACTTCAAGTACATCTGTACGAAGTACCTAGGTACGTGAATACTTGTAACGGGAACCTTATTAGAATTAAAAGTCTACGCGTGCACGAGCCACCTAGTTACACTTAACTGTAATCATCGGGGCTCCTGCCTCTTTCCTTCTACAATCGATTAATTATGTACGTACCTAGGTACCTTTAATACAAGGACTGGATTGAATAAAAACGATTTAGAAACATTTTTGTCCTTTTCAACTTTCGTCGACCTTTTCAATTTCTCCCATCTACACATTCAAATCAATAGTGTGGATTAGGTCCTTGCATTGCCGCTTTTATCTATTCCACCTTTTCGCAAGAACACACGCTAATAGACCTCTCTCTATTCCCGTACTTTCTGCAAACGAGACGAACCGACTGTACGAGGCCAGAGAATACCACCATAACCTATTCATCTCCTCAATCCATCTCGCGCCTTCTTCTCGTTCCTAACCCGTCCACAAAGTTTCTCTTATCCAACAAGGCAAGATGTCGGACGCAGAATCGGCTGCTCAGAGCCTTCGTGAAGAGGAAGAGAATGACGTTGGCCGTGGTGGCGATTCGGATAAAGATAGCGACGCCCTATCCGAAATCGACGAAGATCAATTTGATGATTACGATCCTAACACCGCTCGTATCGATGAGAAGCGACCCGAACCCCAGATCATCGATGACGTTGCCGCACGTACATTGAAGGCTGGGAAGCGAAAGGGCACAGCTGCGAAGAAGCCCAAGGAAGGACGACGCGCAAGGAAGCGAACTCGCGACAACGATAACGACGGTGCCGATGGCGAGATTCTACATACCAAGCGAGCACGCAAGGCTCCCGGAACAGATGCTCCTGAGCAGGAATTGGAGCCCGAGGTCGAGAATCTGACCCCTGAGGAGCGACGACGACGGGCTATTGAACGCGCAGCTAGAAACCAACCGAAGGCCAAAGGCGGGAGACGAAAGAAGAAGGATGAAGTGGTATGTTGCTATATATATATATATATATATATGAAGTTACAGATTGATATGGTGTATTCGCTAACACTCATCCATCCAGGATCTCGAAGATGAGTTGGATGAGCGCATCGCAGACCTTAAGGTTCGTATGGAGAATGCCTGCCAAGCGGACAACCAGGCGCGCGAGGCGGGCCAACCGGCCCTGCACAAGTTAAAACTCCTCCCCGAGGTTATGGCGATACTTAGTCTTGACCACAACCGAGGAGCGGTCCTCGATCCCGACACCAACTTCTTGCAGCACGTCAAGTTCTTCCTCGAACCTCTTAATGACGGCTCGCTACCAGCCTACAATATCCAACGCGACATTTTCCAAACCCTGACCTCGCTTCCAATCGAGAAGGAAACGTTGCGCTCTAGCGGCATCGGAAAAGTCGTCTTATTCTACACCAAGAGCAAAAAGCCCGAGGTTGGCATCAAGCGCATGGCCGAACGCCTGCTAGGCGAGTGGAGCAGACCTATTCTGAACCGCAGCGACGACTATAAGAAGCGTCACGTCGAGACTCGAAACTTTGACTACCAGTACGTTTATTATTTCATCTCATTTATTATCTGATATCCGTTCTTTGCTAAGCAACCGACAATAGAGCGGCCAAGTTCCGACAGGCTACTACGAGCAGTCAGTTGACGCTGAACCAACGCAACGCCGTCGAGAGCCTTGCCGAGGAGGAGAGGGCGCGCATGCTCGCTCCTACCAAGGAAGTCAGTCGTGCGCGTGTCACCGGTCTGCCATCTACCTACACCATCGCGCCGCGCAGCAGCTTCGACCCCAGCCGCGTGCAGGATCACAAGCCCATCGGCGCCAGCGGCATGGAGGCCTTCCGCAAGATGACCCAGAAGGGGAAGAAGAAGTAGGGACCGGACCGCATTGGATCCCCCTTCATTTTAGTGTACGGGTCATATCGGCACGATGACGGATCGATGGTTCGTGATGCTGCCGTGCGTACGCTCGGAGTTCAGGTTTGCGAGATCTTCACGCGTAACAGGAGCAGCAGTTCCACCACGCAATAATAGCAGATAGCTACCGGTAGCGAACTCGCTAGCTACCAGGGAGGTTACGGTTGTACGGTTAAGGGCCATCATCGTGTAGCAGGTACTCTGAACCGCGCTGTAAAAGAAGTTGCGGGGGCTTGATTAATAAACTTCGTAGCTTTTGCCAACCTTACTCTCATTGCTTGACATGTCTCCCGACCGTAGTCGCCTCCAGTGCGTTTGAAATTTCTTCATTGCGGAAACGGGGTTCACAAGGCTCCAGCATCTAAGATCTTAGCCCACGTCTTCCTGTCTTTATCTTCATTACATGACCCACCCTCAGCAACTAGTTTTAACGGCTCGGTTGGCTGATACAACGTTCTTCCCTCCTGACATGTCCAGGGAAGTAAGTAGCTTACTTTTGTCTATCTAGGCGTCTTATCAAATCTAAACTTCTTAACGACCTCGTCTTTCTAGCCTACCGTGTGCCACCCCCCCACCCCCCTCCCCCCCCCTTTGGGAAATTACTGAAAAGCAAGGAAGCATGCAATGACCTGTCCCGTCGTAAAATTTGTCTTGTTCAGGTCTCTGTGGCTTCGCCTACCTCACCACGATTCTCGTGTATATGACATACCCTCACTAGGGGGGCAAAAAAAAAAAAAAGGGCGACCAAGGTAAAAGAGTACTGGTCTCTAGGAGCTACATAATTCAAGGCTTCCCTATCGTTGCTATCGAGTTGGAGAATAGAATATAATGGGGTAGTAGGGCTTGCAAACATCCTCGTTTTATCCATTGCCTAGTACTCATTACTTATACCTACATAAACATGCCAGGATAATCCATCCGCGGAAGAAAAGAAACATAAGCGGGAGAAACAAGAGGGGGAGAAGAGCCCGAGTTCTAGTAGAATTTTCATCATAATCGTGTTCGCTGTCGTTCTTCACATGCTGTCTTTCGCTCTCTTTGGTCCTATGCAATCGGAATCGTAAATCATTGATCGAAGCCCGTTCTATGTTAGATTCTTCTTTCTCTTTCTTTCTTTCGTTCTTCCCCTTTCCTCGGCAAGAGGGATGGACCGATCTTATTTGTCATCTCCAGCAGCTTGGTTACACTATATCCATAGCCTCGACCTCGAGAGGACTACCATTATCACCATCACCCTCCATCAGCTAGCGACATGCACGAAGATTCCTATCGTTTCTTCACCTCGCAGGCCCAGCCTTCAATCCCGTCACCGCGGCTGCCAGGCACGAGCCCCTCCAACTTCATATCTTCCATACCCGGGGTATCGTCCAACCATGGGTGATTCGACATGCCCCCGGCATTCGCTCGTTTTTCGGGTAACAGCTCTAGCATCGGCAGCAGAAACTCGGACACTTCGGTGGGTTGGTACTCGAGGCTCAGCTCATCGTCGGAAAATAGATCCTCCACGGCATCTTCATCCTCGTCGTTTTTCCTCGCCTCCATCTTAGCTTTGGCCTTGGCCTCGCCTCTTTCCCTGCGAGCCTTTTCCTTCTCTTCCCGCTCCTTCGGAGGTAGATCCTTCAAATCCTTGTAGTGGTATTTCTCGCGAAGAACGTCGGGTAACGCCCAATGTCGAAGACGATGAATGTTGCGAAGTTCCCCTCTTTTGTTAAAGATCTCTTGCGACCACCGACCTGTCTTCCAAAGCTCCTTAGGAAAGGGGCCTAGAAGCTCGATGATCTGTGCAATGTGGTCGTCGTCCTTGCCGTACTTAGTCCCGGACTGTGGGTCGAAAAGGTAATCGCCAGTGATTAGCTCGAATACCTATTTACCGATCACTCGTTAGCATCTATTTCCAGATCGTGATTGCAAAGGGATTGGTGATAACAACTGATCAACTCGCAAGCAAAGGGATGCCATACCATCGCCGCCATACTCCAGACATCGGTACTGGCCCCCCATTTTGCACCCAATATGACCTCGGGTGATCGATATTGTCTCGTCTGGATATCGTTTGTGAAATGATGAGAGACCCAGCAGGCATTTCCCAAATCCGCAATCTTGACGTTTATTATAGGGCCTCTGCGTTTTCTTTTCCTTTTTTCGCCAGTCGATGTCGTGCCGCCCGTGGTAGACTTTTCCAACGATATCCCAGATACCTCCTTAGTGAGGAGGTCACTGTTTAGAAACAAGAGTTAACAACTAAACAGGCAACCACGAACGAATCATGGGGATGGACTCACGCTGTCTTCTCTCTCTGTCCTTGTTTATCGTTTGTAGATGAGCTCGGGACTGCTGCCGCTATATTAGAACAACCCATTAGCATCATGTACCGACATATGATCGACTAGAAGAGATATCTAGGTGTGGCATGTGAATGTGGGGGGCGGGGTTTCTAAACCGGGTGGGGGTGTGAATATCGACATTACCGAGATGAGGCGCAAGACGGTAGTGCCGCACTAGTGAACATGGAGGATGCGGAGGATCGGGTCTTATGTAGGTACATACCATCGTGTAACATGGCGTTGAGGCTGCTGTGCGATTTAGGCGAAGGGAATAAGTTGTCGCGGTTGAAGTTGGCATTCAGGGGAGACGGTAGCGGCTGACTGCCGGTAATCAGAGTTCGTCTTCGTCGTCGGCCGTTCCTGTTATTCTCTTTATCCGTACTGTCACCCTTCACCACCTTCTTGACCACCTGTTCGACATCGCCAATCTCTATCAAGACGTTTTCCGGCTTGAGATCTGTGTGGATGATGCCGCATTCCCGATGAAGATAATCTAAGCCCATTAATACCTGCTTCGTGATTTGCATAACGAGATCTCGGGGTATGCCCCTATGCTGCCACTTCTTGATCAACCCTAGCAGGTTCTCTCCGAGCACCTCGAACACCATGCATACGTGCACTCCGTTCGGTCCCTTGTGTTCGAACGAGTCGAGGAGGCTGACGACGTACTTTCGGCCTGGGTGACTAGGGTTCGCTTGGACGATTCTTTGGAGTAGCTTGATCTCATCGATGGCGGTCTCGGTGTAGTGGCTGGCGGATCGCACGACCTTTAACGCGACGTGCTTACCGTTCGTATTGTCTCGCGATAGCCAAACCGTCGAAAAGTGGCCCCATCCTAATTTTCGCACGACCGTATATTTCCCATCTTTGAATTTCTCCCCTATTTGAACAGGATGATATCCACCTTTGCAGTAATCCTCAGAATCTTCTTCGTCGGCAGTATTCTCTGCGGCATCTTCAGGGCCGGAGGACGATGTGGGGGAATGTTGGTTCATGGTGCTTGATAGATGCGGCGGTCTGTGTAATAGAAATCAATGTTAGCGACCACGTCTAGTACAGATAGGCGTAGACACATATATATATAATTATAGATATATGTGTATGAAAGCGGTAACGACGCGACTTTAGATGTGAAGCGTGCAGTAGAGGTAATGATTAATTGCATCCAGCGCAAGCAGGCAAGCAAGCAAGTAAGTAAGTATAAAGCTGAATGATGAAGTGAGTAAGTATTGTGGCGGGTTGCAGATTCGTTGGCCCCGGCTGGCTGTGTGACACCCTGACGGTCCGAAATCAGGATTACCAATAAGATGGTGGACATGGGGGAATCCATCAAGATGCCTTGCCCACATTGCCCACCTTGGCCAGACAAGGTAGGTAAGGTAGACAAGACTAGTTCGCCATGTTGATTATCTTTTAATGGTGGCGGTGGGGGGTGCAAATAGAGGGAAAACCGCGGGGTGTATCCCAAGTTAGAAATTATTAGTAGATGGTGGGAACAACCTTTTTTTCATGGTGGCCATCGTGTCCGAAGACGGTTGCGAGTTCTTGTCTGCCAAGGGAAATCAAGATCGTGGAAGAGAGAGAGAGAGTAGCCGTAATAGGGTGGGGAGAATAAGAAGGGGGGAAAAAACGGCGGTGCGGATATAGATAGCTAGCTATAGGATCCCCGGATGCGCTTAAGGAAAACCGTATAGGTAAATAATAAATGCCAAGGGGATGGATGGATGAGATGAATGGACGGACGAGCAAGTAACAGCGGGATAAGCGAATCAACGAAGTGAAGGACAGCGACAGGAAACAAAGGTGACCGCCAGAATCGCGAACAAATGGGAGTTTTTAGGTAAGTGAAAGTATGAGATTGACCGATAGAGCGAGAGAGAGTGAGAGTGAGAGAGAGATAGAAATGGAGAGAGAAGGGAAAACGAAGCGAGTGAGCGATAAATCGCAGCACACAACACGCAACGCAACACGATACAACTCGGCTCGACTCAACTCAGCTCAGCTCAACCCTAAGGTCAAGGGTAGAGGGGGGATAGAGCAGGGATATAATAAAAAATAGAAGAATAGAGAGGGGAGTTGAATCTTGTCGAATAGTTGTGCGCTTGCTTTGCTTTGCTTTGCTTTGCTTTGCTTGCTGTGGTAAGAGACGGCGATAATAATTATTCACCCCCTCTCTCCTTCGTGGTTCCAGTCAGTCCCCCCAGTCAAGTTTAGTTTATACTTGCTGTAAATAGTAGGTAGGTGTATAGAATGGGTGTGGTGTATGGGATGTCCAGTAACCCCTAGGTAGGTATGTAAGATAATATGGGATGGTGGTAGGTAGGTAGGTAAGGTAGGTTAGGTATGTAGATGATGCCGGGCCTGTAATGGTGTGGAGAGAGGGTAAGAAAAGAAAGCTGTGGGCGCTAAAAGTCCAGAGCACCTGGGGGTGGTTAGGACAGTCTAAGCTTTTTTTTTTTCTTCTTCTTTCCCTTTTCTATTTTCTCTCTTTTCTTTTCGGTCGAGTCCCGGACCCTGACAGGACCAATACAGGGCCCATCCTACAGGGAAGTCGGTTCGAAAGCCAATCCCAGGGGTTGGTGTTCCCTTCCCCCCCCTCCTCTGCCCCTCTATCAGTAACACTCCGCGGTTGGTTGTAGAGCGCCATTTTGCTTTCCAAGGGGCCAGGGGATTGGGGGATTAGGGGCAGGGGAGTAGGAGGGGTCAACAACTAGATGGTTGGTGTAACTTCAAAACTAACAGTCGGCTCGGCTCAGCCCCGCTAGAAGCAGATGATACCTCTTACATAGTACATGTCCATGTAATTCATGATACATATAAGCCAGCATGTACCACCGGTAAATGCCAATATGCGATGGCGTATGACCTTGACGAGAGGAATAGAAAGGCGAAGAGGGCGCGCGCAACACAATCATGTATCATCGCCTCAACGGATGCCAAACCATGAATATCCTCATCGCCTCTGCCACCCGCGTCTCGCATCCATTCGGTTTTGTTTTGGTCCTGATTGGTTTGATACCTTTCTCCTGGTCTTGTCCTTGTCGCCAATATCGCCTTTGTATGGTTTCATCCTGTGGCCACATTCTTTCTGCTGGATATCTCCGAGACATCTCGAATGCTTGTTTCCTGGTCTTCTGCTTGCTTGCTTTTGCTTTTTCGTAATTGCTTGCTTGCTTGCGCTGGTTGCAACATGTCAAGTACCTACATATATCCGCATCCAAGATCTCAACCCAACAATGAATTGTGCACTGCAAGGTGGTGTGCATATGCAGTAGGTAGGTAGGGGGGGAAGGGAAACAGGTAAACAGAACAACATTCATGGAAGCAAGAAAACTCGACAGAGAACAGTGAGAGTAATATCAACAACAATAACAAGTAAATACGAAATGTAATAACCTTACCCTGGCACCGGTCCCTCTGTGGTGATGATGGGTTTCAAACCGTCCTTCTTCCTCTTTTTATTTAATAATGTCGGGCTAGCGAGGTTTGATGTCGTCGTCGAGTTCGTACCGTTACCGTTCGCACCAGTCATCAATGGGATTGTGCTAGAAGGAGATGTTAGACCCTCTGCCGAATTAGAAATAACAGACGGGTCTGTCGTGTCCTTCGCTCCGTTCATTGTTTCGAGTAAAAAGGATATAAGTAGCGCACTGTCGTAAGCTAAGGTAGGTTTTTATTCGCTGGTCTTGGTAGACTCGGTAGAGACTTGGGAGAGACTTGGAAGTGCCCGGACAACAGAAAGTTTTCGGACTTGGAACTCGGATAGGGCTAGATGCGCTTTCAGATGGGAATTAGGTTGATCGAGGGAAAGAGAAGGCGAATCTTGATGCGTTGCGAGAGGGAGAAGAAGAAAGAGATAGAAGAAGAAGAAAATGTGGTGGTCGGGTTTGGTGGTGGAGGTTGTTGAGTTTAATGGTCCAAAGTCCAAAGTGGCTGCTGTGGTTGCAATTTGTAGATGCAGAGGCAGATGGAGACGAAGATGAGTAGTAGAGGGAGAGTTAAGAATGCGAAACAACGCAATTGGATGTGATGTGATGTGATGCGATGCGATCGATGCGATACAACAACGTAATATAATAATGATATAAGGGTATGAATGTAGTCCTTCTTCTTCTTCTTTTCCTACTTCCAATGTCAAGGTAGAAATTTATCGATATTCGGCTTTAATGGTGGATCTTTTCGACGCAGTTCTCAAAATTCTTAATGGAGGGGGGATAAAAACAAAACTATGCGTGGACAGAAATTGAATTATGAAGGCATAACAATTGCTTGGTACAATCAACAAGAGGTAGAGGAGATGGTTTTTCTTCTTTTTCTTCTTCTTTCACACTGGGTCGAGATTTATTATTAACGTTAGGACGTTGTATTTGCTGCTGGACTAAACTAGTATGTATCATAATTAGTTAGTAACGGTCGAAGAAGAAAAAAATTGGTGAATTGTAAAATGTGGTTTTAATCTTTTTTTATCTTGTCGCAAAATCTTGGATTCGCAACGTCATAAGGAGTAATGGTTGTTACCGGAAGTCACACCTCTTGGCCATTAAGAGTCGTCAACGTGCATCTACGACATGACATAGAGGGGAATAAAGAGAGAAGGAGCAGGAGGCAATACCTAATAAAAATGGAGACTAACTGTACTTATTAATAATTGGGGATGTTCCTCTCGATACCTGAATACGAGGACGAGGAGAACAGGAAACAAGTAGTATCGACTAGAGGATAGGAAAAGAATAGGATGACGATAACACGACTTTTTTTCTCCTCCTCTTAGGATGCATCCAAATGCAAATGCGAGTTGGACAGTATGTAATTACCTAAATACATGAGAAAAACAACAAAATACTTGATCTACGGAACTGATAAGATATAGTACTGATCCGACCCTATAATGATGTAAGATGTGGCATGTATTGTTTTAACCTTTCTAGTATATTCAGGTATTCAAAACCGATGAGGAAGTAATTAACCGACCTAATAAGGATTTATCGGATATCTAATGCTGACTCGATTATCGATTAAGCAATCCTCCGGTTACCTACCTAGTCACGATTTACTTAGAACCTGGAAGCGCGTAACTTACACTTAACAACCTTTTCTATTTTCATCTCTACTCAAATCAACATTCGTCACTCATACTTATCCGCATTCGAATAAATGTGAGTTGCGTAACAATACGAACAGCACGAAACCATGCGCCAAGGGTTAATTGCAGACACTCTCCCGTAGGACAAGCATTGGATCATACTCATCATGCTCCTAAATCGGTAACCGGAGCTAAAGCTGTATGACTTCAGCTGGCAGCACAAGTCGCTACTAGTCGTCGTTACTAAGCTACACCAGCGGTGGCTTAGTCGTTGTCGCCATCGCCGTCATCAAGAAGGGGTCCCAGTGTGTCTCGAATAAAATCATGTAATTCCCGGACATGATCGAATTACAACTTTTACGTCCTTTAATATGTCTATATAACTCACTCATTAATATCCATCCTTATATCTCTGCGGCATAACGTATACATTAGGTATATTTGTGATAGCATATCCCTATTTCCCTTACTTACTTTTTGTCTTTACGGCTATCTTCATCGAATACAAACCGTAAACGACACATCGTTCGCATATGCGACAATCCTATTTGTCGATCCCGCCCCGCGTTGGGTATCTACAAGCGCCCGGCATCATCTAATTGGGCAACCCGATAGGATAAGGAGAAGGGAGACCTGATCTTGCTCTATCCGGGGCTCAAGCGGACTCCTCCCGAGTCCTCCTCCTCCTCCTGTCCGATCCGTTGTCTTTCTCTTTCAACTCTGGCACTTATAGACGTCCTCTTCTGCGCATCTACGTTATACTGCTACCTACCATGGTCATGAGAGAGATACTATTTCGTCATCCTGGGTCATAATACCCCCGAGATCAGACGATATGGGGTGTCTCGCCATGTGAACGATGAAGCATAAAACCATCAACCCTTACTTCTAACCAGTGAATACCCAACTTCATCAACTAAGCACCATAGAAAGGCTGGCCGTGTGTTATCGTATCACAGTGATGGTTAGCTCTGTCAATAGCTTCACGCCACAGTCTTAGATGCTGTAGAACGCATTGGTAGTTTCAAGCTAGGCCCGAGTCTCGGAAGCTCGTGTTTTTTCTCATCCTCTTATGTCTGACCTGCAGCAAGGCGGGAATCCTGCATTTTCTACTTTGGTCCAACGAAAGCGCGATTGCATCATCAGCCGCCATCCACGCCGTTCATCCCGCCATTGGAGAAGCCACCCGCTTCTTCATTGGACGAGGACCTGGCGCTTGGGAAAGCCAAGCTTTTATCCCTTTTGGTACTCACGTAAGAGGCCTTTCACGTAAGCCATTCACGGCCAGGGCGATCAAGCGAAATGGATATAAGATCCTCTATCGAAGCCTCAACAGATCTTCGCATCTTTCCCAAGAACCTAGAGCGCATCACAGGCAAGTTACCACAAGTCATCGACTTATATAATACTTCATTTTGCATTATACCATACTTAGGACAGCTACGAAGTAGAAGAATGCGCTCAGATGCAACATGAATAGAGCCCAAGGTCATCGCATATCTAGTGCCTAATGAAGCGAGGTATGATATTAGGACCTCCATAGGAGTTGAGAATGCATCTTAGAGCTCTGACGGCACATCTTCAGCCGGCGTCCTAATAAGCAAGAGCTCGTCCTGTCTCCCATAGACCCATTCCCAGCTGTCTGTCGCATTATCCCAGTACACATCCTCTTCCTGAGGAAAGGAGATGGTTTTGTTTATTTCAGGAACGAAATGATCTGCAAAAAGCTCGATGCTGTAATATGTATTTTTCAATAGTGGGAGCTCTCCAAGCACCGGAACCTTGTCCTGCAGATTGGTCATACCTACAGAAAGTCAGTGAAATAATGACAAGATATAATACGAGAGTTTCAAGCATACCAATTACTGTCCCTGCTGAGTGGCCCCATTCTCCGGTGGCATGGCAGTAGATCTTACCCTCGATTCCCTCGCTGTGCGCTTGCTTCAGAGATGCCTTCAAGATCTCGTTTCCCGTCACGCCTACCTTCATGTTGCTCTTTACGATGTCCTGCAAACGGTTGACCTTCTTCAGTCCCTCGATGAAGCCCTCGGGCACGTCTGTGTCTGTTTCACCGGGGTTCAAAACGTATCCGATGTGCTGTGTGTCGGTGTTCAAGCCGAGGGCCGATACGCCGAAATCCGTATGAATCAAGTCGCCGTACTGGATCGGGCGATCTGGCGCTCGAGGGTCGTCCATGGCGGTATAAATACCACCGTCCTCCAGAAATCCTCCCTCGGTCAAGATATATACGCTGGGCTGAAACCAGGTGGTGTAATTCAGAGACTGGATCCTCTCTCGCATCCACCATTCAACATCCTATCGAATCAGACTTGTCAGCTTACAAATCCGTCACTCACGCACATTAGCTTACCCAGCTAGTAGATTTCCCAGGCACAATTATCTTCTCGCTGAATCCCTCCTCGATAATAGCCCATGCCGTCTCCATCATCTTGCGGTACCACGGAAGTCTGCCCTCGACCATCGTGGCGACGACCTCGACGCCCAGCATGGGCTCCAACACAAACCGGTCCTTCCACTCCTCCCCAATCCCCTTCACCACAGCGTCATATTCGCCAGCGTGCAGACCCCCAGAGAAGGCGATCTCGGGGTGAGTGTTCAGCGCGATAGAGCTCGGCTGCTGCGCCGCCAAGATATCCCGCAGCTCCTTCCACACGGCCTCCGTGTTCTCGATCCACGAGTAACTGGACGGCGCGTCGCCGACCGGATCCGCTAGGAAGAGGTGAGTGGTGCGCCTCCGCGCGGAAAATTGCGTGGCTTCCTTGAGCGCCCAGAAGACGGTGTCTTCGGCATACTCGCGCTGGCTCATCTAACGGGATCTATCAACATAATTGCGTCGGCGAGCTAACGGGACGGGAATGAGGCACTGACCAGCCATGCGTCAATGCCGTATTTACGCAGCAGCCCCGGGATCAGCGCCTTGCGCTCCTCCGTCCATCCATCCAGCAGTTCCGCCTGCTCCCGTAGAGAAGGCAGGGTCTGGAATTGTGGTGTTTTCCCAGGGGAAGTTCCAACGTAAGCGCACACGCTGCTTAGAACGGTCGCGCTGTTGACGAGGTAAGTGAGAAATAACACGGGACCCCGCATCGTCGCTGTTCACTTGGTAGTTTCGACTCCTCTTGTTGTTTGACTGAATTCTATCTCGGATCGGCCACTATCTGTCTCGGTAGCTCCTGAATCGTCGCCTTGTGTAGATATCCAGTCTCAAGGAAACATCAATTCTAAGGGAATTTCTCTATCGGTTCGAGGTGTTTTGGTCCGTGATGAATCCTTAACGATGTCTCGTATCGCGGCGATCTATGTATCATCCCATATCGCAGGGTAGTATGGTTCCGATCTAGATCAAGTCGTTGCTTGGCGAACCCACTCATCCGATACACCTACCCTTTTAGGTAAGTATGTAAACAACACCATGATGATTACGTGAGTGGTTGGAATAGCTCTCTGGCTGTATTATCATTGGAAGCCCTGACTACATACCTGCTTTGACGTTGATAACTTATCACAGGCCAATAAAAAATGCTTGCAAAGGCTTCATAAAGACATCCTCAGAAGGAATGCGTCAACAGTGACAGACGTATGTTTCTTCTTCGCAACACTGGTCCAGCCAGGGATTGCAATGAAAAAAAAAAAAAAAGAATCAGCAAAGCTGAGGGGGGTTCCAAAAATTATGCTTCAGTCATAAAAAGGACTTCGGCTGTGACAGAGTCACGGATGCTAAATGCAAGGCATCCAAAAAAAATTCCACTGCGAGGTCATCAGCGTAGAGGTGCCGCACGTTGACTCGAGAAAGTGCTGGGAAAGAGGAAGTGAATAGGCGATACATACCCCCTCGTCTCAGGAACACCCAGAAACTGCTTGACTTGGCTACCACAGTCTGTGGACTCACAGACTCACCCACTGGACAGCCTCCAGATACCTGACCTTTGAGAACGTCTTTCGCGGCCTGGCGGACCATCCCCCTGGATAGGACAGCCAACCATCGGGGCTTGTCTCCCCTCACCCTGCTTGTCGATTTTCCACCCACTACCCGGTGGTTCCGGAGTGGAGGTCGGGTTCGGGGTGGCAACAAAGGCTACCGCTGCGTGGGGGTTGGTGCGCAAGGAACGAACTTTCGACCGATGCCCCCCTTGCCTTTCGAGGGACGTCACCTCCCGAAGAAGATGAACACGACGAAGAAACTTTTCAACGTCGATAACGACAACGTTGACGTTGACGTCGTACCGGCACAGACTAGCAGACGACACGGAGCAAGGTCCTCGTAGACTTCCCTGCTTTATCTCTTCGGCTTTCTCTGCGAAGGTCCAGGGACCCACTTCCAGTCTGGATCCTACCACTCTCGAAGGCTCGTAGTATAGGAATGGGGATACCATTACCTCGTGCTAGAACACATTCGATGTGTATAGTGTCCCCCGATGACTTCAGAGGTTTGATTAGAGCTAGGGGGGTGTGTACCGAAATTCCTGAGACGAGGGCGCCCCCTCTCCGACTAAACAAGCTTTCATTTAGGAGAAAGATGGATCGGGGGCAAGCTATCTGACTGCCTAGGTTGCTGCTGAAATTGTTGCCTAGGTTGTTGAAGTTGCTAAGACAAGGGACATCTCTAGTTAGTGAGTCACCTATAGACGTATTGCTTGAAATGGTTGGAGTGTGATGACACTGAAAATATAGGCGAGTGAGGGGGTTGGGTGGGTAAAAACAGAATGCTATGTATGAATTACTTGTTATGGTATATTGATGCGATGATAAAATATGGTATTCTTGGTGGTGGAAGCTAGGTCGCAGAGGGAAGCGTATATCAAGGGAGATAAGATGTGTATTGTTAGGTTATCAATCCGAAGGCGGTAGAGCAGGGAAGATGAAGTGGTTATGTTATGAATGTGGAGAGGATTGGTAACTGGACATTACTTACCCGGATAGAAGATAATAAATAGAACCTGGCGATTATGTGATGTCAGAAAGTATATGGCGAAGAAAGTGTGTAGGTGAGAAAGTAATAATACATTTAGAAAGCAATTGGGGAAAATTAATGAATGAATGAAGAGAGGTTGGTTTAGGTAAAAGTTGTTGTCGGAAGAATGTGAACATATGATATTCACGAGGAGAAAAGGTCAAGAAAAGATTGTAGGCGCGTGAAGAAGATGTAAAGTCGGGAGGAAAAAGAAAAGTGACGCGTAAAATAATAGAGGGTAGTAGGAGGTCAGAATGATAAGGTTGCAAGGTCGGGGACGAATGAGTACATGTAGTAAGGAAGGAAAGTTGACGCGAAGGGAACATAAGACGCGTCTTGGATAAGTACCTAGGTACCTAGGTAGGTATTGTGTATTTCATGAAGTACGTAGGTACATTACATAGGTGTTGGAATAATTAAGAAGAGAGTAAAATATTTGGACTTACTTAGGTTGAGTTGTGGTAAGATTGAAGAATAAGAAGAAAAAGGAGGAGAGGAGGATGAGGATGAGAAGGAGGAGGAGGAAGAATGAAGAATGAAAATTGAGAAGTAATTAAGGTGGCAAAAGTAAGGGGAAAATATGTGAAGAGTTGGTACGGGAGGGAAGGTTCTTATATAGTTTTGGAATTTTCAAATGCTGATTCTCGACACTGGTGAACATGGTCAGTGTGTACGTGATCAAACCGATTTATTATATTTTATATACAGTACCTACCTGGAATCAAACACTGTTGATATAACTCTTAATTGCTACTGATTGTAGTTCTCCATCCAATCATATGCCATGGTTCACGTACACGCCTTAATCACCCTCCTTTATATTTTATATAATTACCTAGGTATATGCAACCAATATAATTCCGGGGATTCAATTTACCGGTTAACTTAATCAGGGACATTTTGATCTTTTTAATCAAGTAGTCGTTTTTATTTTATTTCTTTGATTCTTTAATCACACCCCCTTTATAATTTGGTATAGTACTACGAATCAATGTGCTTAATTGAAATCGTTTCTTACTAGTTGACGGATGGTATTACTTAGGTAGAGAGCAATAGAAAATAGTATTTCTTCGTTTAATATCTTAAACACCTATATCTAACTTTAAGCCAATTTCCCACATATAACCGCCCACAGACCTACAGGTGATTGCCAAGTTGTTGTCTATCATGTTGCCGAAGGCACATTTCTTGGCGACGAGGACGTGATACCATATATGTAAATATCAGTATTATTTCTTTTCTTTCTTTGCAAATGGCTTTGCCTTCCCCAGGTTACCCAGGTTATGGAGAATCACCTTAGCCCTCATTTTCTCGGTGTATATTCACCCTTTCCCTTCCAATATTAATATATTCTGCAATGGCCTATGTTACATATCTACATCCTACTTTATTAGAATACCATCGAAACATCTGAATGCGTTATCAAAGTGATTTATGTCACAGCTATTATTTAATATGCCGCTTTAAACAGTTTAAATAGAAAGTCACTACTTAGCTACACATTCCTGGTGCTCTTCTTCGACATCTATACTTCTCATTTAATGAATGAAATGACTCGAGGTCTTCCTACAAACGCCTGGAAGAAACTCCTTTCTTTCACCCTATTGCAGCAGGTTCAAACGATAGCGATTGGGATGAAAGTGTTCGGCGTATGATCTTCTAACTCGACATGGTTAGAAGTTATGTTAGTTCAGTACTCCACAAACCAACAATATGATCACGCCGAGGTTGTGGGACAATTTCGCTACAACTTCGTTGATAGTGGTGTATTTCACCTAATTAGTGTGCTAGCCCCTTTACTTCCCCCTTTGCTGACTAAGCAATTTCTCGGTGAAAGGGGGAGGTCTACTTGATCAAGGTCTAGATACTGTCCTGAACCATACCATTACCAAATAAAGCAACTCCTTAGAACTATTTTGACGCACTTGAATGGAATGTAAAGTCTGGTCTAGGCTCTAGAATAGAGCTTTCTTCTTGAAGAATTCGGGGGGACTCTCCTGTTCTGTGCTGCATGACCTGCGCGAGTATACGGCAAAGAAATAATTGCGTACCCTCCTGGACAGGATATCTCACCTACATGTTTTAAGAGCCACGAAATTGAGGGAAGCTCTCGCTGGAAGAGAAAATCCAATGAGATAACAAGGGATGGTAGCTGACGAGCAAAACCTGATGGGCCGTCTTGAAATACAGCTGATGAGATTGAGAATGTTCAGTTGAAATCAGCTAGGCTACGGATACTCTATTTCTGGACCTTATATCTTCCCTTCTGGACTAGTGTATTGTTTGTATCAACCCTGACCTGCTCGGACCAGAACCTGACCTCGACACCAAACTCTGTGGTATTGGACTTGATAAGCGCACTAGTGCTGTTCGTCCACTCCTCCAGAACCACATTCTGGTCATCTCCGTACCAGAGAATTGTGAACGCTTCCTGGCACGAACTGGGGACTTTTCTAAACTCTGCAAGGGGCATAAGGTCAACGGTGGCGTTCGTCGAGCCGTCTTGCTGGACCGTTTGCGTGACGTTGTCGATGAGGTCGACAGCGCTAAGGAGATTGATCCACAGGCCTTCAATGCAGGCCCTACAGAAGTCTGTTGAATAGGTATCGCGCATCAAACAGACGTCATTTGTGGGACGATAGGTGGTTGCATTGTTAACATCGAACCTAGGGGAAAATTAGTATGTGTTAATGGGATGAATAGAACTTAGGTAAGGTTAGCTCAGAAAAACCTCTACTACTTACGTGGGGTATAGGCCGTAATATTCCGTCTCGAAATTGAACCTAGGCGTAGTTGTTAGGAATAAGCAAATCCTAGGGGCAGCAAACGACTTACTCTTCATCATACTCCAGGATTTCGAGATTGCAAAGCTGCGCTTTTCCTTCGATATCCCCGTTCAACAGCGTGAACTTCACCTCGTGTTCTCCCGGACCAAGAGCGGAGTCCATTTTCATGTTATAAATATATCGATCAACCCCAACTTCCGTGTTTATCTGCCAGCCCACATCCTTCCCATCGATTTCCACCCGCAGGTCGCTGCTTGCCGTCATACCACTCACACTAAGCTGCAGTAGGTGAGAAGCATACGAACCGGCTGACGTGAAATTCTGGCTCCAGCCCTGTGTTGTGTTTAGTAAAGTCCACGGATATGCCTGTAACGGCATGTAGCTCCGTTGGATTTTGGGTTCTGTGGCTGCGTTGCTGTACCACTGAGTCCAGGGTACTGTGTCGATGGTCTGGGCTGCGTTGACGCCCTCGTAGATTTCGCCTCCGTCATATTCTTCGCCAACGCCAATAATGGAATGGCCAAGCTCGTGACGGAGGATTGCGGGGCCGCTAACGGGAGAAGCAGTGATGACGGTGTATTCACCACCTAGACCACCGTATAGGGGGTCATTCCCAAGCAGAATAGGATAATCACAAGCATCCGTTGAGTCACAAGCAGCACGTGCCACGTCTTCCTTGTCATAATATACACCACGTAGTTCGGTACCATCGCGGTAAAGTCCATAGACGGTGCTATCGTGAGACATCGTAAGTATCCTGATGGCCATGAAAGCAATGCGAGAAGTGAAACTTACTCCAAGGGCTTGCCGCCGGTACCGATACCGCTCTTTTGAAGGGTTAGATGATAGTTCTCAGATTAGGCACATTGAAGATTATATCACGTACATCAACACTCGGTGAAAACCCGGCCCAAAAGTTCATCACGGGGAACACATCATTAAACGTCTGCCCCGTCGTGATATTCTTGGCGAGGAAGAGAGCATCAGCAAAAAACTTGTCCTTCTCGTTCTCGGTATCTGCTCGTATGTAGTATCGAATCAGTGGCTGCGTGTTTAAACATTCATACCCTGGCATATTGTAAACGTACACCCATCGCCGAAGAATATGAGATCAACGCGATTGCTCCGCGGCCCATTCACAATGAGGGGTTGGATATCCAGAGGCGGTGGAGCAACAGTCTCCTGTTTCGCTTGTAGATGTGAAGCGCCGTCATGTTTTGCGAATTTGCCCTTCCACTGGTGTTCGCAGAACTGTCCAAAGACGACCTGGACGGTCGCGGCTCGGATGAGGAAGCTTGCGAGACTGTTCATGATGGGTAGACTCGAGCGAAGAAAAATATTGACAAAATTCCCTGGCGTTCTGTTTGAAAGAACTTACAAGTCAAACAATCGCCATCGCAACGCTTGCAGCGTATGGCTGGAACTTCACAATATATACGTGAAATTAGCTACCTTCCATATTTGGGATACGTCTGATCGCGTTGATAATCTCCAACGAACAATCTCAAAATTACCTACATAGGTATAACGGCCCGCCATCGCCAAGCTTCATATCTGCCAAGAAGATAAGGAGCGTATGTTAATCGGTGGCTTCCATTGTAGCATCAATGCACTAAGACAGGATGAATGGTCGATGTTTTCGTAAAAACTCGTATCAATCCGTCCTAGCCTTGGTCTGGATGTAGATCGTTCACATCCACGGTGAACGCGTTCGGATATATGTATATTCGGCAGTTTATGATATTTGATGATTACCTGGATTTTTACTTGACGATTCACATCATACCTATTACGCAGTATATATATGTTTTCTGTTAATACCAAGCCAGCCCTAATAAATGCTGTATAAATGGGATACCTGTCATCGGAATTCGGTTGCCCCCTTAATCTCGTTCGGAGCGCTAGTGATGTCGATGAAACGGTTGATTTAGCCTATCGAATGTCCTTTTTGTTCATTCTTTGCGGTTATTACAAGCTTTATGACAAGCCTTCTGTTTTCTTCTAGAAGGCTTCTGCTAAGAAATGTTGCGCCAGGTTGTGTCATTATCCCCACTTACGGTAATTGACTAGTCATGAACACCTACTAATATGGTACTAGGTTGGTGTGGGTGGAAGACAGTGAATTCGGATGGTTCGGTCTGGATCATGACATATCCGGCTTTTCGGTAGTTGTCAGTATTCTTGAATGGATAACACATAACCTGACGTTTATCTACATCCTACTTACTTCATATATTATCAAATAGTAACACAACTCGCAAGGTCCTGGGGTTATTCTAGCGTGGGGTATCACAACGTTGGCTGCCTTAACCTGGTATACATGGGCTGAAGCCTGGAAGTTAACCAGAATTTCAACCTAGCTTGCTAAAATTCTTCAAGGTGAGGATGAGATCAAATTCAACCAAATACTATGGTCTTGAGACCAGGGCTTCAACGCGGGATGAGTCCCTATAGTGGATCACCAGGGGAACAGATAGTCTTCATCCGTGTATGTTGACTACATCAGTCCCTTTCCAAATTTGCAGATTATCATCGGAGCACAAGGCAAGGTTCAATGTCGCGCAGCCAGTCATACAGAATCATCATTTTTACAAACCGTCAGATAGCTGATAGCTTCTAAGACTTCTCTACGTTAGTCGAAGGTATTGCCGCAGGAGGCCATTCAGTATGTGTTCGTACTTAATATGTCTGCTATTGCCTGCAGCTGTTAACCTATTCCCACCAATCTACATCATGGGAGCTAGACTTAAGACTATGATCTCAAGTCAGGAACTGTGTCATCATCAAACAGCAGCCCACCACCTAATGTCTCTTATATTATTGTCTTTCTCATTTCCTTCCTCCTGAGCGACGGGCTGTTGTATGTGCGTGTATATCGGACCATACCTATCTCTAGAGCCTCGTAGAATTCTATTATATACCTATTAATTACTTAGGCATACACTGGATCGAAACGTACCTAATGTTTGGTGGACACAGGACGAGCTACCTGATGGCCTTCCTGTGTACAACAGTGTTTCTACATACCATTAACACTTGCGAACGGCAAGTTATTAGACGATGAGTTTATGACAGGAGGAATTATACAATAGACTCCCTTCTCTCGGAAGTATATCGAGAATATAATTTGGAATGACTAAGATATTATGAGAAAGCTACTTGCGTAAGATTTCATTTAGTTATTTAGTGAGTGTGCAGCATAATGAAACAAGCATTTATTAGAAAAGTCTAAGGGGTCAGATTATTTGGTCATCGTGAGAGGCGGCGTGTAGGTTAGAACTTAGGAGAGACTATTTAATTATATTTGCTATCTAGTGAATCTTATACTTGATGCTTCTTGAGATAACCTTATCCTAACAAATTTATCTTTGTCCGAGCACAGTAGTTAGTCATAATAGGACCTTAAATACCAATCTATCATTATTTACATATATGATGTGCTTATGAACTGGCCACGACCCGGAACTCTTGCTCGACCTGCCCTTTCCTTTGTATTACAGCTCTTGTCGTTGACTCGTTGGAATCAAAGGCTCGCTGGAAAACACTACGTCGAATATAAAGGACATTGTTTCGAGTCGTATCAAGTTTCTATTAAACACAAAAACACAAAAGCAATACTGGAAGCGCCATCGCCACCACGAACTATCATACACCATTATTTCTCAATCTATTACCATGGCGAGACCTGCTACTACTGGCTTAGTTTCCGCCGTTACGACAGCCGTCCTTTTCACTATCGTTGGCACTTTTTTTTCTTCCATTACTATGGTCATTGCTGTCATTGCTTCCATCGCAGTACCTGGCCTGATTATGGTTGCCGTCATTCTTGGAAACTTAGCCTTATGGATGCATATCATATTGGGGATTCTACGGGCTTGCAAGTCAGGTGGTTCTCTACGTAGAACCCTTGGTCGAGGCCTGGCCGCTGTAACCAAAAGCATCAACGAATCTAAGAAGGAATTTGTTGAGGGGTTTCTGGCAGAGGTTTCGCATCACGTCCCTATCCCACCTACCCCTGATACACCAGTGAGAGATTGGGGTGTGACATCCTGGGAGGATATTGTGAGAATTGATCCGGATTGGGGGCCTGTACTCGATGGAGAGAAAGAGAATACGGCAGCTTGCCCCAGGTGGTTCTAGTTGGACATGTCACATATGGAATTTACGCAGATATCGGAAAGGGAGATGGCAGGCACAAGAATGAAAGGTGCTGCTCGTGTAGGACCATGGCTTTAGCGCCTATGTTGTAAGTCACACCATATAACTTGTATTCTTCCCTGAATCGAGACATCGGACTATCGGCCGAGAAAACTAACATTCATATCTACCTAGGTAGCTTTACTACACGCTATTATACCATGAGATACATCCATATGTTTGCCTCGTTTCCCAGCCATTGATCTAACTGCTTTCTGTCACCGAGAAAAGTGCATAGACCAACACTAGACCCCTAAGAGACACCACATCTCCCGATATACACTCGATGTATATGGATGAGGAGTGTTTGACTTGATACCATTTTCAAGGCCGACACAAGAGCTGGAATCGTTTACCTTGATTATCTAGATTTGCAGATTCAATGAAATCCTACCTTGAATGCACGTTTTTTGATAAGCGACAGGATGAATATGCGATATGGTCATGATTATGGATTATGACACGTTCCGTTAAATCAATCGTTCATTTGATTTAAAGTCGGCACCTAGGTAGTTATTGAATCGGATTGAACAGGACACTTTTTGTACTTATCGTTAATTTTAATTTTCTTATTATTATTCTTTAACTTGCACTATTGACCTAGGTAATCGTCTAAGACAATCGATGTCGAGTATTTTGAGGTTATTTAAACCTACACATATACACATATACCCTCCTTATTTCGTGATCTTACATATGTTTAGCGCTCATAATATGGAGAGCCGATCATTTAAATCTTTGGGTACTTAACAATCAGCTAAGCCGATCCCTTCGCAGCCTAGAAGTCTACCTAGCAGCCTAGGTGATCTTGGTGATCAAAGTCCTACCGTAAGGCATTGCTGCTGCGCCCAACGATATAATATATCGTATGGCTCGGAATCCCTGTATTAGGTGGTAAAATAATAAGCCCTGCTGGTGTCATCCATAAGATCAAAGGCTCATGAACACCCCTTAGCTACCCAGCTGTAGGTCGGATCGTATTTCGACGCTTAAAACGTCAAATCGAATGAGGAAAAACTATTTCCTTAATCAGTTGGGAAAACGAGAGTCGTATTTGCTATGATCTAGGTGTTTAGATAGCTGAAATTAATGCGAGATGCTTATTCGAATTAACCGGCGTGATTGGCTCGGTAGGTGCCATGTCTCTCATGTATGCTATGGCTTGGCCAAAAGCGGAAGGATGGCTTAGACCCTTGCCATTGGTCCTCTTCATGCGGATCATCAGCGAAAAGGGGAAGGTCGTTACGATAATCTAGCACGCGATAATACTAAGTATGCGGGTGTCCGGGGTTAAGCTGCAGTAGGTAGGTACATAGTCTCTGATCTATCATACCGGGGGAGCGCGCAATATATAATTGAGCGACCTCTACGGTCGTAAAATATTCTCGTACTCTTATTACCTTAGGCGCGTAGGTGCTTGGATCTATTGCCACGATGAAGTCAATCTCAGGAGTTGTCCAGCTACTGCTGGCATCCGTTGCCTCTGCTAGTTTCCTGAGACACGGTGCTGGCATGCAGGTCGGTCCAATTGACGACGATACCATCGTACAGTTCAGTAACGGCACAGCTGGTTGGGGCACCTTCGACCAGCTGCTCGATCATTCAAATCCTGATCTCGGCACCTTCTCGCAGAGATATTGGTATGGAACTCAGTACTGGAAGGGTCCCGGTTCTCCGGTTATTCTTGTCAATCCCGGCGAGCAAGCCGCAGACAACTTCAATGTGTCTTACACCACGAGCCAGCGCTTGACTGGGCTCATGGCACAGAATCTTGGCGCTGCTGTCGTCATCATAGAACACCGATATTGGGGTGAATCGTCGCCTTTCGAGAACTTGACTGTTGCGAACCTCAAGTATCTTACTCTCGAGAACTCCATCAAGGATAACACCTACTTCGCCAACAACTTCGACACGCCATTTGACAAAACCGGAAAGAGTAGCGCTAAGGATGCTCCCTGGATTTACACCGGCGGATCCTACCCGGGCGCTTTGGCGGGTTGGATTGCCGCCAAAGACCCCGGCACTTTCTGGGCATACTACGGTACTAGCGGCGTGGTCGAGGCCATTGGAGACTTCTGGCAGTACTTCGTCCCTGTACAGGAGGCGACACCCCAGAACTGCAGCTCCGACTTGTCCGCAGTTATCGAATACGTCGACTCCGTTCTCTTGAACGGTAGTCCCAAGGAGAAGGCTCAGCTGAAGAACAAGTTCAAGCTCGGCAACGTCGAGGACGCCGACTTTGCCTCCGCCCTCGAGAATGGCCCGTGGACTTGGCAGTCTGGGCAGTTTTACTCGAGTAATACCACAGGGTACACCCCTTACTATCAATTCTGCGACTACATCGAGAACGTCTGGCCGAATTCCACCAACAAAGTACCCGGCGCCAAAGGAGTTGGGCTGGCTAAGGCACTGGACGGTTACGCAAAGTGGTTCACGCAGGTTGAGCTGCCTGGATACTGCGAAAACTTCGGATACTTCACCGGCGAATACAACACCGACTGTTTCCAAGCGCTGAACGCGTCCAATCCGATCTACCACGACCTCTCGCCAAGCAACGCGGGCAACCGCCAATGGAACTGGATGCTGTGCAATGAGCCCTTCGAGTTCTGGCAAGACGGCGCACCGAAAGGACGTCCCACCATCGTCTCCCGCCTCGTCAACAAGGCTTACTGGCGTGCTCAATGCCCGCTCTGGTTCCCCGAGCCGGAGTACGGCATTGCCCAGGGCAAGTCTGCGGGCGACGTGAACAAGTACACGGGCGGATGGTTCGAGACCAACGTAACTCGCTTGATGATGGCCAACGGCGAGTGGGACCCGTGGCGCGACTCTACTCTTAGTTCCATATTCCGCCCTGGCGGTCCGAAGCAGAGCACGCCCGAGCTCCCCATCCGAGTTGTGGAGCACGGCACACACTGCTCTGACTTGTATGGCCAAAATTGGGCTGTCAACCCTGGTGTTAAGGCCATTGCCGACGAGCAGGTAGCCAATATGGCAACTTGGGTCCAGGAGTTTTATGATCAGAAGAAGTAGATGATAAATACATGTACTACAACCATTAATTAATCCTATACTTGTGTATATGATCCCTTTTGCAATATAATAAGTTATTCTAGATGTTTAGTGTATTTGTTTTCTCCTGAGTGTGATTGAAGATAGTGCTCTGCAGAGAAACAACACCAACGTTGTGGCTCTTCGTTTCTCCTGAAGGAAACATGAAATATTCGATGAATGTCCACCACACCTACACCGACAAAAACCGCTGTCTTGGTGCAACACAACTTCATAAGGATATTCTGCTCACCTTCCATTTCCTTCGCAACCTCAAGGTTAACATAAGATTGCAAACATCGTGGGGGTCTGGGAACGAGTACGTGGGATGTGGATTGCGAGCGACCACCAGCACTTGGGAGTCTAGAGATTGTCTTGTATCCATTTGGGGAAACTGAGCGTTTTGGGTTCGAGCGGAATTATTGGGCCCAACAATCTATCTGGTCCCGGTAGAGACGATTATGTACGCATGGCTCGACCAATAAGGTCTTGCCATGCGTGGACAAGTTATCATCTCTCAAAGAGGTGGTTATTGACAAACACAAATGTTAAGTTGATTTTGAGGAGTTACTATGCAACATACCGGGTACCTTGGAGAGCATTAAGGTACCTACCCGATGTAACGATAAACGGGATCGGTGCTATAAAAAGGCACGGAAACTACTTTCGTGTGCTGCATATTCCCAATGATTTCACAGGTGATCGCCATCAGATCTTGGTAATAGACGTAAAAGGTCTTGGAGATATCCGACAGGTCTGTCTGAACATTGAGGAACTGGAAGTGAACCTCCCAAGAAAGGTAAGACTCAAGTTGTACACATCTCAGAGCCGCCGTCGTCATATCACTTTACAATCAGAGCGTGATCATACTCGTTGTCTAAAAATGTATTTCTGTTGGTATCTTATATACCTGGATATTGAGCCTCTAGTTCAAAAGCATCCTGACAAGGACAGCAAGCCATATCCCAAGTCTACAACGACTTGGTCTCGCCATCCTTGAGCTTCCCAGCCGCAACAAGTCGCTTGACCTCGTCGGTCCACACACCCTTGATCTCATCCGCAACCTTGAGACTGTTTAGTTTGCTAGCCAACGCGGCGATCTCGTCGGGATCGATCTTGCCCTGGATAAGCTCCACGTCGTTCAGTACGGAGTCTATCTGGGCTGCGCTGGCGTCGCCCGCACCTGCGAAGTAGTTGGCGTCCTTGACGGAGCCACGGAGCACACGCTTGTTCTTTTTGACGGCATTCTTGGCGGCCTCCTTAGCTTTCTTGTTCGCCTCGCGCTCTGTCTTCGCCTTCTCCTCAGCATCTTTGGTGGCCTTCTCTTCGGCTTCCTTCTTCAGACGGGCATCCTCCTTAGCCTTCTTCTCGGCCGCTTCCTTCTCGAACCGCTTCTTGTTCTTGGCGGCGTTGGCCTCCTGGCGGAAGCGCTTGATGCGCTCATCGCCTGCAGAGCAGTCGTCTAGTAGCTTACGTAGGCGCGCGTTATCCTCGGCCTTCTTCTTCTTGCGGGCGTTGGTGTTCTTCCGCTCCATGTGACGCTTCTGGTCACGGTTCTCGTTGTCGTCAGGTACGTCTTCATCTAAGTATTCAAACGATCGCCACGAGTCGAAGTTGTACCAGAAGTTGTAGAAGTTCTCGACGTCTTCTTTAGCAGCTTTCTCGTCGCCGAAGCTAGGTACGGGTTGTTGCTTAGAGAAACGAGCCTCGGACTTGAATACGCGGCCCCAGAGCTTGTAGAAGTTACCCTTGGAAAGCTCCTTCTTGGTGGGCTGGTCGACATCGGCTTTCTCATCAACAGAGTCGAATTGGCGGCGCTTGACGGGGTCAAGTAGGACATCGGTGGCCTTCTGGATGCACTTAAAGAAGTTGTCATCCTCGGTACTACCTTGAGCTGCCTTCTTGTCCGGGTGGTGCTTAAGGACCTTCTTGCGGTGGGCACGCTTGATCTGATCCTCGGTGGCCTTGTAGCGGTACTTGGATAGACCGAGCACTTGGTAATGATCTTGTGACTGTGGACAGAGGAATTAGCATTAGCATGATATTATAAAATAAAATTATAAAAATAAGTAAAAATTAGGGATCAATTGTTATTTTACCTTCCAATCCTTAGCCTCCCGCTGGAGCATCATGGGGTCCTCGGGCTCGCTGACATCGCTTTCATCGTCCTTCTCGATTTTCTTTGCACTTTCTTGAGCCTGAATGCGATCATCTTCAGAGAATGTGCGCTTATGGCGTGCACGACGGGCATGTGCGAGGAAATGAGGACCGACAGGTTCGATGGTGCGTTGGGTAGATGCAGTAACAGAGCCAATGGGTTTAAAGTCCTTCTCTGCTGACCAGCCCTCCGGGAGGGTTGGCAAGGGTCGTGTGACTATCGATGCAGCAGCCATTGTTGCTGACGATATTCACGACTTTTGTTGGTGTTTGTTGTAGGAAAAGAGGAAAAGTTATAACGTGGGGTCCGTTGTGCGGGAGACTTTTTTTTTCTTTTTTTCCTAGGTACCTAGGTATCTAGGCACTTCAGATAAAAAAAAAGATAAAAAAATTAGAAAGAGTTGCAGGGGTCTTATGCATCGATGCTGCCCAGGTGGGTTATGCAATTAGCTCATGCATAAATGGAAACCTCGGGATTTTCCCAAGGTTCCAACCTTGATTCTAACCTCAATACGTATTACCTAGGGAAGGTGCAGACAAATTCAGCCTCATATCTTCTCCAGCCACAACTGATAATCGCACCTGGGTATCAAAGCCACAAATACTTTTGCGATTTCCCAAGATCCAGGGAACTTGCCAAGTTCCAAGGTTCCTTACAACGCCTTACTAAACACTGAAATCTCGAATCATACGAATTATACATTATACTTGACTTTACAGTTCCCGTTCGATATTCGTGGTAGCTGTGGCAGAAAAGGGAACCACTTCATTCAAAGGTATAGCATGGGAATGGCGTTGCCAGCGTACAGAAGCCTGTTCCGAGCAGCACGGATAGCTTTTTCAGGTATCATTAACTTAGCGCAACTATGGATTAGTAAATAAACGGCCATTAATGGTAGAATCAGGCGATGAACGAGTTTTAGACGCTTCGAAGTCCGCGATACGTACAGCTTTCCGAGCCAATGCCTCCCTAGAACCCACAGACCCCGAATTACCAAAAGCCATAACACATGCCGAACAAGTTGCTGCCATACTACGGCAGAACGTAGTCCAGGGCAAAAAGGAGGGCGAGAGATACAGTACGTTGTGGATTCGAAGAAACGGATGATCGATTCCCCTCTGACAGCTTATATAGGACTACGGATACATGAAGACACAGAACGCGGTGATAACGATACGGTCAAATTCCCCGGTGGCCAGACAGTCAAAATAGACGGCAAGACATGCGCTGAGAGATGAGACGAGCATATATGATCAAGTCCACGAAACCTTGTATTATAGAATGACGACCACTGTGTACCATAAAAAACATCACGACCACTATTTGAGTGGCCACGAATTCAGATGATATCTCCCCGAAACTCTTTTTCGTAATCATAATGCCTAAACTCCGACCATGCATGCAATACATCCGTCATCTTGACTACTTTAATCCCCTGCCAGACTAGCGTAGTTGACGTCTTCCGCTCCCGGTGGCGGCGCAACCGTGGTAATACCCTCCAGATCTTGTTGTGAACCTCCACTGTGTCCTGGTCCACCTTGGCCTGGCGCGGCTTCGATCGCCTTAGGGGCGCGCTGCCCTCGTCGCTGGCTGGGGAACGCAGACCGTCCATCCCTGGCCATTGCCGCTCTCTCATCCTTATTCATTGTACCGATAGCCTTGGGCAAACTCCATCGTACTCGTAGTGGGCATCCCGCAATCACTGCGCGGCCCTGGCAAGCCTCCGCTGCCTTCTCGGCGGCCTCTCTCGTCTCGTAGTTGATGAACGCGCAGTGCGACATATGGCTGCAAATGAGCGACTTGATCTTGCCGTGCTCCTTGAAGAAGTCGCGGACTTTGTATTCGGGTAGGTCGTCTTCGACGCCTGTCACGAACAAGCTCATGATAGATTTGTCGGAGGGCGGGATCCAGTCTTTGGGCCCGGGTGGCAATTGTGACGCGCTTGGGAATGGTCTACCTCCTCTCCCTTGTCTTGCGCCTGGCCCTGCGCCTGCGGCCGCTGCTGCTCTGGAGTCGCGAGTTCGTATCGGGCCTGGGCCACCAGCGCCCGCCCCGACTGCCGGGCTGCCTCCCGTCGAACTTCCGCCGGGTTGTGGTTCGGTCGCGCTTCCATCCTCGATCGCCCGTCCCTTCCTGAAGTAAGGCTTGCTGTTTGCTAATCGTCGTAGTAACTCGCGCGCCTTATCGTCCGTCTTTTCATACTCTTCAGTGCCTCTACCCTCCTCCAAAGCCTTCTCGTTGTTTTGGGCAAAGTACTCGCGGTTGACCTCGCTTTGAGGACCGGGCGCGACCATTTTGAGGGCGGCGTCGCGTAGCTGGATAGGCAGGCCGAATTGTAAGTCGAGCATGCAACATTGGCAGCAGTTCTTCATGCGGGCACATGTGAGGCAGACGTTGGTGCGCTTTTTGCGGCCGTGGGCGCGGTCCGCCGCCCACGAAAACACGGTGTAAGGTCGCGTGCAGATCTTGCATTCGGCGCCATAGTCCTCCTTCAGCATCTTGACGTACGGATTTGGTGGTAGGCAGTTCTCGCATATTGACGGGAAGTCCGTCGACTCCCAGCCGGAGCGGTTGAGATCTTGTTTTATTTGGGGCGGCATGATGCTGCTTGTCTGAATTTATTGATTGATGGTCAATAAAGGTTAATGTAGATGCGTCACAAGTAATTTGTACGTACCTGGTATTGATAGATTACCTAGGTACCTAGGTACATAGAAATTTGAGTTAATCGATAGCTTAGGTAATCGGATCCATCGCCGGGGTTTTTTTTCTTATCAGATGTGGCTGGAGACTGGAGATAAGCTTAGTGGCGTTATCTTCGGCTTACTTAAGCCGGCTGACCGGATTCAGGGGTAGGTATATATCTGTATGAGCTTAGGTGATTATGGCTAGCTAGAAGCATAAATCCATGCCTTATGCAATTTACAAGTCTATGGGCATCAACATTAAATAAACCTTGGAAGACAGCGATTTCCCCACGGGGTCCTTCGGAAAAGAAGCTACCAGTGAGATACTTACCATAGCGCTGACAGGAATCGAATCTAAACCTGCTCAAAGATAGAGTATCTTCCTAGCTCCTTCATCTATCCAATCACTTACGACATGGGTCTACCTTGGCTGCTGCTAGATAATAACCTTTGATTTTGGAGTTTGGGTTCGATCCAAAGTTTCAACTTCCATCCAGGTGACCACATACGAGAGTTTAATATAATTCAAGGCTCAACTGCTTCAAACTCTCTTATTTCGTTTCTCATTTTCTTTTTTCCTTCATTCTCAGACCTCCTACATCTCCTCTTCGCATCATCAATATTCTTCAATGTTCTTCGGAAGAGATGCCTAACGAAGTCAAAAGATGGACCCAATCCTGAATATGGATCACACATCGTTAGTTCGATCAATGCTGGTCGTTAGTTGTCAACACTATTTACTTACCTACCGACCTACCACAATTTCTCACGAAGGCTTCATTTCATTCCCAGGCTATCATTCCACATTTGCCTTTCACTACGGACCGGTCGGCTCTCCAGCTCCTGTTGGAATATGAACTTTGTTAGTCAAAGCCACCGAACGCTTCCCCGCAAATGAAGTCCGAGTTGGGAAGAATTACGGTGTTAGGCCCTTGTACCATGCTATCGTCGTGCCATGTCACAAGCACCCCCCAACTTCCTAACTCTCCACGGGGTACGATATTGGACAATAACCGTGAATCATTCCGTCCCTCAGACCCTTCCCCAGGGGATGGGTGGCGCGTGTGTAAGTTTTACTTCGTTCACGAGACCAGCTTTCAGTCAACTAGGACCGGACCGGAGCCTCAAGCGGCGGGGCTCTTGTCGCTTTTCTGTAATAGAATGGCTTGAAAAAAAATCTTAAATTCGGTGGTTCCTTTCTCCCTACATGGAGGCTAGGTGCCTGATTCTTGAACCCGAGAGACCAGAGGATGGCTATTTATACTCTCACGATCCCCATCTTCTTTCCATCTTTCAGGAAAGCACCAGGATTTCTTCTCCATATCTCCCCTTTCAACCCCTTTTTATCCTTTCGTGGATCTATCTAATACATACAGTGAAATCTTTCAACTGTCAGCACAATGTCAACCGACAATATCTCTACAGCGCCAACACAGCTAGGGGATACCCCTAAGCAGAGTAGCCAACCCAGTTCCCCAATCAGCAACATAAGGACTGTGGTGGCATTGTCATCGCATTCTTCCGCTTCGAGAAAGAGCGGGCCCAAACATACCGTATCACACGATGAAGCAACATTAGCACAATGCAACGGAAATGCTATTGGCGATGTTGCTCCTACCGTTCTCTCCGAACATGACTGTCCGGAGGTCCTCGCATTTGCCTGGACGGAGTGGAAGAAATGGATGACCTTGACGATCGTCTTCCTTGTCCAAATTTCTAGTACGTGGCCTTCCGGGTTTCTAACCTTCCATGCAACACATCTTCTAACTACCTTTTAGTGAATTTGAACGCATCCCTCTATGCAAATGGACAGGATGGTATCATGAGGGAGTTCGGTGTCAGCCAGGAAGCTGCCGTTAGCGGTGCGGCCGTGTTTCTGGTCATGTATGCGTTTGGATGCGAGCTGTAGGACTCCCCCATTCTACTCTAACAATACCTGCAAACTAACATATTTCCTAGATGGGCACCATGGTCGGAAGAGTTTGGAAGAAAACCTGTTCTTCAATCGTCGCTTTTCCTTGTCAACGCCATGTGTATCCCTGTCGCTCTTTCTAAGCACTCGGGTTCGTTTCCTGCTATAATCGTCGGACGTGCTTTCGGTGGCCTCTTCTCAGCGGGCGGCAGCGTCACGCTGGGAGTTGTTGCCGACATGTTTAGGCTGCCTGAGCAGGAATACCCGCTTGCTTTTATTGTTCTTTCTTCCGTGGGAGGCTCTATCATCGGGCCCATCATTGGCGGTTTCATCCAGCACTACCTTGACTGGACATGGACCATTTGGATCCAGCTCATCTTCGGAGGGTTCGTCCAAATTTTGCACTTGGTTCTTGTCCCAGAAACTCGTGCCAGTGTGCTGGTTGACCGCCATGCCAAGAAATTGCGAAAATCCAAGTTCGAAGAAACCGGCGAGAGCATCAGCGTCTTCGGCCCTAACGAAATGATGACCTGGAGAGAGTATCTAGTCCCAAAGGAACTTTGGGCTATGTGGACTCGTCCTTTCCAGATGTTTGTCAAGGAAAAGATCGTTTTGGTGCTATCGACGCTATCTGGATTCAGCGATGCTTTGATATTTATGCAGATCCAGTCTCTCGGCCGCGTCTTCGAACTGTGGGGGTTTGATGATATCAGAATAGGGCTTGTAGGTCCCCGTGATACCCAATATTGAGCACTAAAACTTGAAGGCTGACATTACTATAGTCTTTTTTATCAATTGGACTCGGATATCTCTTTGGGTATCTCCTCTTCATTCCCGTCATCCGTCGCAACCGAGCGCTAAGGGTAAGCAAGCCACACAGTGAGCATGCTCAGTATGAGTCAAGACTGTGGTGGTTATTGTACGCTGCCCCATGCCTGCCTATCGGATTGTTGATCTTTGCCTGGACGAGCACTCCTGCAGCACACTGGACGGGACCGATGTTCGGTTGCTTACTCGTCGGCATTGCCAATTACACCATATACATGACCACTATTGATTATATGGTGGCCGCCTATGGACCCTATTCAGCGTCTGCCACTGGCGGTAATGGCTTTGCTCGAGACTTCCTGGCCGGCATCTTAACGTGGGCCGCGGCGCCATACTACAATGCGTTCTCGTTCCGTTACGGTCTTCAGGTCGCCAACACTGTGCTCGCAGGTGTCAGCTTACTTCTCGTGGTAGCGACCTTTATCATTTATTTTAAGGGTCCGTCGATGCGGAGGCGCTCACCTTTCGCCCAGTCACTCAGTCGAAGCATAACTGAAGCTACTGAGGAGCGCGCTCCCACGACAACCACCTAAGAGCAAGTCTGTGGCAGAGAGCTTAGGCTACCTCTAGATCATTACGATACGGTTCGGCATGTAGTCAAAAAGGCGTCTTGGAAAGCATGGCAGAGGCGGGCATTAGAAGAGGTTGATGTACAATTGAATTCAGTCCCCCTGATATCATCACAGCATTTTGGGTACATAGTTAGGCAATAGCATACATGTTTGCTCCTGTCAATAAAGTAAAATACTTCGAAATTTGAATGTTGGAATGTTGGTATGTGACTTGATCAATCTCTAGGTTAATTGATGGAGGATAATTGGTGTGGAAGTGACTGGGATTATTTATTTTTTTACCAACCTGGTTGACCCGGGTGAGTGAACGCATCATACGTTGCCACGAGTGAATAAATGAACGAGTTATAACTCTCATCACCTTCATCATCTTTATCCTTATCCTCATCTGCGTTGTCGTCATCTTGGTCACCTTCATGCGGCAGACTATCTTTGAAATAAATACCATACCTTTTCTGTTCCATCTTAGCAGCCCCGGGATTGAAAACGGGACGCTTACCACCTCTCCCCCCCATCCAGAGCGTTGCCCCCTGATATTTCCCGCAATATTCTCCCCAAGCTTAGCATCATCGACCGTAGATCGGAGGGCACGTTGCGGCCAGATGAACTTTCGCGACCCTTCGTCAACGGGGTTGTGGTCGGACTGTGAAAAATGGATGCGAAGTAGTCTGTTGAGCGATGTGCAGCGAAGGATGTCGACGCAGTCCAATCGCGTAAGCAGAATTGCGTCAAGCTCCAGTTGGCTCAACACCTGTCTGCGAGTTTAACGCACTAGGGATGAAAGCTGGATATAATCGATTTACTGAGAGTTGGGTAGGTATTGAGAGTAGTAGGGAAAGTATGATAGGGGTTGGGGAACGACATTCGAAGATAGTAGGTATTTACCTCGGTGGTACCGGTATTAGAAAAGGAGAACCAATTCCACGAATAGAAAACGCGATCGGCTTCTTGGTACCATCATCGACATAGGAATAGCTTGTGTGGTAATATTCGGGGACGGTGACAGTAATCCTAGCCTAACGTGGAAATATAGGGGTTCGTCTGCGGAGGGAATTCACAAAAGGTACTGTTACTCCTGCCAAGCCGGACTTTGTGTACCGGTATTTCCTAATTAGGACTTTTCGGGTGACCCACTTCTCCGCATCAGCCCGTCATTCGGTCCCCCTTTTATGATAAAATGTGGGTATGTTTAACAGCACCGGCACGGGCTGCTTAGATAACTTGTATTCCATCCTCCGCTCTGAATTTTCCTACTAGATTTTTCATATTTTCGAATCGCCAATATGCCAAATTATAGAGTTTTGGAAACTAACCTAAAAATCTTGTACAGATGTCTTAATTTACCAAGTTTTGATTTTTTTGTTCTTTCACAGCGGGGAAAGGGATGCCAATGGTACTAATACGTGTAGCTTCCTTAAGAAAAGGAGCCACCAGCGAGGCAGTACTAGCTGAAGCGCTAATAAAAATCAAACCTAATTATACTCTCCAATAATTGGAACACCTGTCTAACTCCTTGACCGTGACATAAATCCGCACTAAACAATTTGTATATGGAGTTTTACAGCTTCAAGGCTACACAATCTATCTAGGTTGATCGAGGAAAGCAAAGACACGATTCAGCACCATCCTCATGTTAAGAATAGCTACTATTATAGGGAGAGCAAACCTTTTTTTTCACTTTACCAGGCCATTCAGTCAAAGTAATAGGCTCTATATGGGGACTTGAATGTGAAATGTGACCTAGCTTTGTGCCATTATGAATAGGCGGCGTTGATTTCGTCATTGCTGCTTGGCTGTGGTAATGTCGATCGTTTCTTCAACTTGAAATAATAATCCGTAAATACTGTAGGTTAGCTGGAAATTGCTTCAGTCATAGACCAAGTTTTTCATTTCTTTATTAATTATCATCAAACGACGTTCTTACTGGAAGTATTATTCGATCGATCTAATTAGGACACATTGTATGTTATGGCGAGTCATAGCCGAACTTCCATAGGGCTTGGCACTTACCTACGTAGAGGAGAAAGGTAGAGCTAATCCTTGCTATGTGTAGAAAAGCAACGCCTAGACCATTCGGCGTATGTCATTCATGAAGCTATCACAAGTAGGGTTACTTGAAGCGGTGCTCCATGAGAAGTCAATTCGAAGCTGATCGTAGGCCCCATTGGTAGTTCTAACAACCAAAATTCTCCATCGAACAAGAAAGTGGAGCATTAGGTCCCGTTAATAGGGCTGACTGTATAAAAACGGATTAGTAAATGACTCGTAAGAGTCCATCAGCCAGCGGCCGAAAGAACTTTGAAGTAAGTTTATGGTAAGAGTGATGGGGTCTGCAATCCAGGAGATAATTATTGTAATCATGAAATAATGAAGAGTGATCAAGTCAAGTTGGTCAATATCATTGATATAAGATCTGACAAGGTGGTAGGTAAGTGGTCAATCGCACCTTATTCAAAGCTCAAACCATAGAATACTTCATGAGCTCATGTCCGAGGGGAGCTTCTGTTATTCTTGACATATTATTACTATAATTGAGGTCTTATTTGCTACGACAGTATGAGGCTGTCTGTGACTTTCATCCAGGCCTTTGTGGCTCTGACCCTGGCCTCGCCTGTTATTGAACCGCGCCAGGGCATTGATACCTCTCTCGTTAATATTGCACCGACCCCAACTTCAGCCTCTATACCGATTGGACCAACTGCAGATTCTACTACATATAATTTGACCAAGGCCACGGAATCTGCTACTGCCAGTCCTCTACCAGTAGGAACCGATCCTGTCTCACGTCGACATGTTCTACCACGTCAAACCGCATGCCAACCTCTTCCTACTGGAGCCGGACCCATTCCGACTCCTGATACTGATAGTAGCTTTGTTGGATATGATAACTTTTCGACCGCTGCTACTCAAGCAACTACACCGTCAAATTATACCAGTACTTTTGTTAATTTACATGCGAGGAGCGATTCCTATGGGTATCTTGGCTTCGACACAGTCGCCACATATGACACCCAGGACTGCGCTACTCAATGTAGTTCAGTCTGGCGCGGTTGTCAGGGTTTCAATATTTTCTTCGAGAGGGACCCTTCTGTCCAACCGGGACCCAACTGCAGAGACCCGCCTTCGACCACCAACATCAAATGTGTTTATTGGGGCGGCGACGTTTCGACTGAAACCGCTAGTAATGATGGGCAGTACATTGGAGATTTTCACGTCGTTATCGCAGGATCCAATGGATATATGAAAACGGCGATCCCTACTATCCCTGGTTACGATGGTGAAGCAACTGGAAACAGCACGATTGACGCCCCGGATTCTGACACCGGCGAATCATCTAGTACATCTTCCGGTACGGCTACATCTACCAGTAGTACAGCCTCCTCATCAGCGAGTGCCACAACTACGACTTCTTCGAATACACTTAGTACTACTTCTTCAGCTACGCCCAGTACGACTTCTACTTCGTCTACGGGCGGTACAACTACGACCTCTTCCACGAGCAGCACTACATCTACTGCGCCTACTAACACTTTTACTCCTCCCGGAGCGGGTCCTGGAAGAGGTACTTATATCGGCTCCAAGATCTTCACAAACACTTATTTCGACCCAGCACTCTGTGCTGCAGCCTGCGACGCCCAAAATCAAAACAACCTAGCCCATCCGCCCGGCAGAGGCCGGCCGCAGATCTGTCGTTTCTTCACAACGTACCTGTTATACAAGAATGGGGACCCAGTTGGGCAATACTGCGCTCTCTATACGCAGTATTACTCTAGGTCCTTTGCTACTAACAGTGTAAGTACTTTTAAGTTCCTGTTGCATCACGGTACTAATATGTTTCTCGCCAGGGTACACGAAGTGGTGGAAATACTTTGGCCGTTCGCCACGCCTTTTCATACAAAAATAACAAGGTGTAAGATACTGATATGCAAAAGTGATCAAGGTTTGGCAACACAGAACTATTACATTTTAACATAAAATAAGTAGTCAGATCTCTCCCATGATAGTGGCAGGGCTCAACTTAATCTAGGAATCGTCTACTCAATATGGCGTTACCGTGAGATAATTTATACGCCTGGACCAATAATTATATGTTAAACAGTTTCACACTTTGGAATTAATAGTGTTTGGTATTGATGGAAGCCCTAATGAATCTTATATGGCTCCAATATAAGCTATGTATGAAAAACTCCTAGACTTGCAGAGACTCTTCGAAATATTTAAAGGAGCGTTATGATAAGGAATTCATCCTTTGGTACGAGGTCAGAAGTATACTTTCCTGTAGGTAAGATGCAGCTAACCAATGTAAGCCAAAGGTGTAGGGACGCTAGATGCTAAATATCAGCGAGTTGGCCATTTCTACGTCATGGTTAGGTACAGTTCCAAATCGGTATATACAACAGTCACATTTCATAGCTATGGTCTTACTAGCGATAATATATTTCAACTGCATACAAATCCAGGGATCTCATGCTTGTCAACAAAGCTCCGGCGCGGCCCATCGTAGATGTGTCAAGATTTGGATGACTCAAGAATTTGCTGAAAGGCAGGATGTATTTATCACAGGTCCCGGCGTTTTTTTATTTATCACGAATTCCCACAACCTCAATTGTTGGGAACATATCACAAACTCCAAGCCCGTTAGAGGGAGTTCTGCTCGTATTTATCTGACCACCTATGCTTCGGGTTGTGAATAGGGGACGTATCGGCTCCAGGGGCTTTATGTGGTAACTACATACTTACACATTGGGTATATTTCCTTGGAAATCAGATCGTTTGTCAATAAGAGAATAAAGACTAGCTTCCGAAGTTAGTACTTTTGCGATGATGATGAGATGAGATTGTTGAAGGTACTTTTGAGATAACTGCTAGCTAAAGCTTTACTATGCTGATTAAGGTGAAGATATTCTAACAGTTGGTTTATCAAGAGCCGAAACTACCGTAACAGACGTAAGCATCAATGAGGCTATGTTAGAACCATATAAACATTATTGGCATATGCTTAGAACTTATCAAAGGCAATATGTAACCTATCAATATGATATGGATGCGACGTGCATCTGCCGAGGTTCGAGAGTGATGGATCTTTAGCTGAATGCAATCCTCCGCCTTAGCTAACGCTAGAGAAGTGCTGGAGCTTTGAAGTGGCTCAGCTTCAGCCTTCGATAATAGCTCACCAACGTCAAAATTGATTCAGCTGGGTTATAATATACTTGGAGCTCCTAATAAATATTGCAGGAATTTGCATTAGTCATGAGTATAGGAAATTTGGTGGATCGACGGGATAAGCTCATTTCACATGTTTTGCTGGCAGAGTTGATCCTTTTATACGGGGCGCAGGAGGTGTGGACATGTCGATCATAACCCCTTATATGCTAGAAACTGGAGAGGCAGTGAAAAGCCAAGGACGCGCTGGGATATGGATAGGGTTGTAAGGCTGATTTATACGGAGACTATAACCGGGGATTTCGGCTTCTTCCGTTCGACACGGGGCACGCTGATGCAACGTCCCCTTGACTTTAAGATGGCTCCGCCTCAGGCGTCGTATATTGAACCTATGCTCTTCGCGGGGGTTAGCCTAACCCCGGGATAAGAGAAATTATGAGCCGGATTTTGTAACGCTATATTTGTCAACGACCGAATGTTAAGATAGGAGGTCCTCGTCGTGTTTGGGGAGATTTATGACACCTGATAGGATGAGGTTGGCGATCGTACGTAACGAATCAACTCCACATTATTTGCGCTTGGCGATTACATATCTTTACCTAGGTATTAATATTTTCCTCGATTAATCGCGAATCGCTCCAACTAAAGACTGCAGTCAATCAACTACTGATGACTGTTGTATAATTCTGTATAATCCATCTTGCTTTTGTGGAAACGGATCTAGATATTGAAAAGACCTAATTATATGAGAATAAACATAGAGTGTATTCATACGAAAATATCAAAGACTCTTTCAACATGGCGTCAAGCGCACCAAGTTGGCCTGGCATGCGTCCTGTCAAGACGTGCACGGAATGCAAACAATCAAAGGTAAAAATATCCTCAACCATATCATACTCATGGTAACACCGCTAACATATCCCAAGCTTCGATGTGATTCCAAGGACATGTTTCCGAATCCCTGTTCTAGATGCCAGGCCAGAAATCTCAGTTGCTCGGTTGATCCGTCTTTCCGAAGGACGCCGGCTCGAAAGTGCGTCTCTGAGCTTCCTTGACGCGAAACCCTTCGCTATTGGAGCCTTGGCTCTGACCTGGTAACTAACTACGGCCAACAGACGGCTTGAAGCCATGTCAAGAGAGTTGCGAGAACTTCGTGATCAGAAAATAGCACATTCTCGAGCAGGTTCAACCACAAGTCCGGACCCGGACTCCACCCGGTCGCAAGATTCGACCAGCAACGCACCACAACCATCTGTTGCGATTCTGTTAGAAGACTTCGAGTTACTTGGTCTAGAATCATTTGAACTTGGTGATGTTGTAATAGACAAGCAATCAGTAATCGAGATGTTTAAACTGTGAGTGTCACCCCTTAAATAAAGGAGATCCTTTTCAGCTCACCGTATAAGATTCACAACCTTCTTCCTTCCACACCTCCCAATATTGGGCCCAATATCGCTCAAAACCATTCATCATTCTCACCCATTTCTGTTTTGGACGATAATAGCCATCGTCGCTTTGCGTCTGCCCTTGCCTTCAGATGAAACTCTATTCACCCGGCTCCATGAGCCATACATGCGAATGCTTACGGCGGAAGTTTTGCGAGCGCCATTACCACTTAGCAAAATACAGGCCCTTCTGTTCCTTTGCATGTGGCCACTACCGGTGGCCCATCAACAGGATGACCCCAGTTGGCTCTATTGTGGAATAGCCGTCAATGCTGCTCTATACATGAGTCTTCATCGATCGAGTCCAAGATCAGGAACCACGCCCTCACTGTACAGTGTTGGCGTCATGTCCGGAAGTGCGCATGAGAGAATAAACACATGGATCGGTTGCTTCTATGTTAGCACATCGTAAGCTACCTTGTACATCTCATAAAATTGTCTTTAACTAAGAGCCTTGTGTAGTCTCAGTATGCACCTCGGTCTTCCGCCGATGATCAATACCCCTTCTGATCTTGCTTCCCTCCGTACGATTCTCAGCGAGCACGTCCTCCCAAGGGAGTTTTCACTCCAAGTCAGGGTGCTGCTCATCATGGCAGGTTTTACTAATGTCCTTACGCACAATTCAAACGACGGCGTAGTCGATTCGTCTGTTACCCAGCTTCTTGACGGCGAGCTCGACACGCTGAGAGTCACATTTCCCGACGGATGGACAAGCATGACCGATTATGCGGTCATGGTTGTCAAAATGCACGTTTATACATTAGTGATAACCCGATCTCGATCTGGCACCAGTTCAAAGGACATTCTCCTCAAATTGGGCTTAGCAGCCTCCCTTCGCATTATTCACTTAGCAAACATACGGTTTCACGAGAGTCCGGATAAAAATCAAACCATAACCACGGTACAACGCGAGTTGACATTACCTAAGGATTACTTCAGGGGCCTTGCTTTCGCGACCATATTCCTTCTCAGGTACTTTGGTCTGAACAACAGCTCGAGCAATGCTGAGGAACAGCAGTTGGCGGCAAACCATGTGATTATGTCTCATACGATTTTCAAGACATTAGCGACAACACCTCGAGATGAGTACGACAGGGTATCAAATCTCTTCGAAACGCTCTGCAAACAAGCACCCATCCCTGCCGAAACGGGAAAAGCCAATGTGTCTGGACGAATGGGAGTATCCATCTTACTAGAAGCGATAAATACCGCCCGTGAAATACGCGGGTTTCCCGTCGAGATGTTGGAACCCGATGTCCAAAACACGACAGAAAACTTATCGGGGTCGAGTGATGTGTCACACACAGTATCTAGGGATGTCTTTGATGCCAGCTCCCAACTGGTAGAGCCTTGGCAGTCAGATCTCGCCTTTGCGAATATGTTCTGGGGCGACCCTTCTTGGGATGTTTACAACATCTCTACGGACATGGCACAGTTCCACCCAGGTCCAGGGGTAGGATAGTGCATAATTGTATATAGAGAGCCTAATGCAAGAGTACATGAAGAAACAAAGTTACGAATTACCCATAATCTTCAGCGCCTTGTGCGATCCACCCCCTTTTTGCAACGTCTTGCTCAACGATACCCTATGGAGGAAGAAACAATTGCGACAGCACAAACCATGCCACTATATGACTGCTACGAACCACGTACTTGTTTTCTGTCACATCTTGGACCAGAAGGGGAAAAGGTGTAAAGATAAAAGTGCGATGTTGAAAACAGTAAAAATACCTAGGCATACAAATATACAAGATACACAAGAGTTCTGATACCTCCTTCATCCCCAATCTACAAAAGGGTCGCAACAAACTCATCCGGTAATGTCAAGTTCACCAGCGCGAGATGCTGCTGAGATCCATGGACATCGTTCTCCATAAAGCTCCCAGCTGCTGTACGCTTGCCAGCCCTGACTCGTGGGATCGTTGCCTTAAAGGCCTGTGCCGGGTCGAAGAATCCGCACCAGACGATGTCACTCTCGGTCATACTATAGGCTTCTGCTATTACCTTCGTGGATAAAAGTCCCGATTCCTTTACTTTCAGATAGGTATCCCTGGATTCAAATATGAGGTCGAAGGTGATCTCATACGGCCCCGCGTTCTTCGACCGGACAACTTTGGTTAAATCCCCTAGTACACTAGGCTTCGTAAGTCCATTTAGCTTCGAACCGTTGCTTATGGTAGGAGCTGCGATGCCTGGTTTCGCGTTCGACTTCACGCCATTGGAGCGCCCATTAGCCGTAGGTGTGGAAAGCCTTTGCAAGGACCTGTCTCCTTTGCCCACTAACGAGACAGATTGTGTGAACAACCGCTGTCGTTGCTTGTGGGCTCCGTTGCCATTTGCGCCATTATGAGTTGGAGTTGCAAGATCATCCTCTAATGCTAAACCGTCTTCACCTTCTTCGAGGTCCATGAGATGGTACATGGAAAACTTTGAGCATGGGCCCAACTCAATGACAGACTTGCCGCCAATACCGAATGCGAAGTTTCCCGAAGTAGCCTTCTGTCCTGGATAGCTCCCGTGCTTCAAAGAGTTAGCACATGGGCCAGAATATGGGTTATGTGTACTGTGAAACTTACAATTACCCCTATTCTAGCGGTAGCTGCGACGCTGGTCGCCAACTCCTGCGACGATGCCAACGCCTCGCCAATGATAAATATTTCCGGTGAAGGCGTGGTAGCTGCACTTTCTTCGTCTTGCTTTCCGTATAGATGGAAGTCAAGCTCCCAGTTCCCTGTGACGTTGCTGTGTTGGTCGGCAGCATACTCCTTGACGATCTTGATCAGCGAGTCGAACTGTTTGATCAAAATTGCTACTTCAATTTTAGCGTCCACATTCATTGTGACGATGTTAGATTTAATCAGGGGTCTTACGGTCTCGGACGCTACCCATAAACATTGATCGGTAACCGACTATACAACCTGCTTCCAGCTTTATTTGGTAGGGGCGTCCACTCTCTTGCGAGAAATGGAACATGCTGCCACGCACTTTGATCGATCTTTGATCCGGAAGTTGTTCATAGATGGCTGCGTTTAAGTCGAAGTATCCGCCTGGCCCATGCAGGAGGTCGGGGCGTGATTTCTCATACATCGTATGAGCGGCCACCGATATGGGCGTGCAACGGGCCGTCGGCGTCAAAGGAGATATCGTAAAGCCGCCATCCTTGAATACCGTCGCGATGGCACCGTGAGACTTCGGTTCTGCGCAAGTCCCTCCACATTCCAATATCTTGCCCATGTGCGTAAACCCGCCGAACTGCCGCTGGACTTCAGGAGAGTTCCGGTCATCCAGGTTCAGTTTGGATAGACATGCGCAGTAGGCAACGTATGGGGCTGGATCGTATGCGCGACCACCGACGATGACGTCGAAATCTGGGGTTGCCTTCATCGCGTCGACGAACGGCTCCGGTCCCATCTGGGCAACTACGCGTGTTGACGCATCAATATCCTCTTCTGTCATTGGCGGAACACACGCGCCGCATCCGGTTATTCCACCTGCTGCCAGGCGCTCCCTGATTAACGCTTTATCTATGCCGGAGAATATGGCCACGGTTTTGAAAGAGTATCCCTCGTTTCCTTTTTCGGCGGCGATTTCCTCGATGACCTTCACTATGTCTCGGACATGCTCGTCGATTCCGTCTCCACCCGCAGAGCTGAAGATTAGAGGTACGCGGAACTCATGGACGAGCTTGAGTAGCTTCCTAAGGTCTCGAACGTATGATGACCGCGGAGAGCCCATTATCCCCTGGGCGAGCCTGTCCGGCCCACTATCTGTCGAACCAGAGTCTAGAATCATGGCCGTCGGTATACCAGTCGCGACGTAGAATCTCAACGCGGCAGTCGTCTCATCCTCCTTCAGTCCGTAGCCGAGCATGCCTACGGGAGTCACGATGTGACATAGAGGGGTAGACGACGCGTCGACATCGTTAGTCAGATTAGTGATTGCGGCTGGCATTTTGAGAAGGTTATTAACTTATGTTATGGAAAGATTATTTAGGATATTTAGGTATGCTTGAGAAAATTTGGCAAGGTGATTTGGAAAATTGGATGATGGGACGGTTCACTACTTATTCTTGTCGTAAGGAGCGTGTTGTGGTTCAAAGATGTCCGAATTCTCACCAACTTCCGCATCTACGTCACCAATAATGACAGCCATTTAATGTGACATCCGAACCTCGCATTATGCATCACCCCTTTCTATTCGTTGCTTGGCTCGGCCGCCAGACAGAGCCATGGTCTCCGTCGCGACTGATTATGCTATGGGCGTAAGGGATATGCGAACTACGCATCTCGGCCGATGTTCGCTCTCAAGGCCGAATTTCGCTTGCTTTACGATATAAGACCATACCCTGTATCTTGTAGCTAAGTGAATCCCCAACCATATTAGTTCATATGTATTTACACGATGCTCATTTACGTTTCTCTCTTTTAATATATGTTGATTACCTAGCTGTAGTGATCTAAGCAGTTTATTGGCATATGATGGAGGCTCAGACATCTTTACAGATGAGAGGGTTCCATTGACGGCTTTTCTTAACTGCAACCTAAAACCAGGCTTCGTCTTCTCCCAACGGAGCCGGAGTTGGCATATAAACGCCGTTTCCAAAAAGTTCAATAGCATTCTTCTTCTAGTTGCATCAACTGTTTGCCTGTTGGTGTTGTCCTTACTGTTCTCAGGAACTACACGGCTTGGATTTAAGGTTGTTAATGATGATTGCTAGTCCGAAATAATGGAATTTCGTATTGATAATGTCTGATGATTCTTATAATCCAACGATAAAAAGGTTTCTAGGAACGTACCTAGGTAGTTTCATCGCAATAGCGCTGAATGAGTGTCAAGCTCAACCCCTTTTAGTTCCGCTTTTTTCAAATGAATATTTTTTCTTCTTCTAATTTTACAGAAGTAGTTATTCGATGGAATTGTTTCAAGTTGCCATAGATGGTCTGTCTAGGTACCGAGGAGGTACGTTTTGTTTGTTGATTGAATATAGGCGTCTCTCCCCCCTTGTGTGCTGTAGCAAATACCTAAGCCCCCTTGCAGTACACTGCCCTCAATCGCTGTTAAGCGCTAACAATAGGTAGCTTGTATGCAACCCCTTTTTGATTGTTGCCCCGCCTAGTTAGGTAGTCGCCGTGAGTTCTCGGGGGCGATGCAAGGGCAGCAAAAACTGCCACAAAGACAATCATCTAGGACTCCAATAAGAACTTAACTGTCATTCAAGGGTCGGCGTTCTATATACCGTTGATGTGACAGGAAAGCCTGGTCTCGCTGGTCGCTGCGTGTTGCCTGTTTGAGGCCCCGAGGGCAAGATGCGACAGCACAGTAGACTAGTAGTTGAAGTACGCTTGTTGTAATGATTCTATTCAGAAGCCAACTCCAAGGCGGTTTTATCATCCAGAAGTGTTAAATCTCGACATATTGAGGAAATCTTTTACCAAAGGTCATTCTTTTCCGAGTCATCTAGCATTTCCATTTTTCCCATACAGAGCTCTTTGACAGTACCAAAAGCACTCGCAACCTGCTATCTACTCGTCTTATCTCTCATAATATTCTCCTTCTATCGTGGTTCTCTGATTGGCAATACCAACTATTTCACTACTCGCTTTCGTCCTTGACCTTGTCCACGTGTCCGAAGGACATTCACAACAGGACGGTCGCACCAGCCAAAATCCCGGCCAGAATAGCATACATGACGACTAGGTAGGGATCCTGAGTCAATGGCGTGAATGCAAGAGCTAAACACGATCCGATGCCGGCCATTGCCAACCAAATAGCCTGGACCAGTGTCTTCATCTTTTCAGGGGCATTGTTGTAGGCATACTCGGTGCCTGTAATCAAACAGAAGACTTCGGTCAGTGAGCCACCAAAATATATAGGAATTTGAAGGAAGACTGAGATCTGGTTGGGCATCGTGCCATCATGCGTAGCCGGATACGCAAGTGGTGAGTCGTAGCACGGCCCTGTCTGATAGATGAGTTTTTGGAGCACTGTCGCGTAGACCATGGGGAGGGTAAGAGCAGCGAATCCGACTGGCATGCGTGCAATCTGGCTAAACGATATATGGTTCCTTGTAAGGAAAGGATACACTCCGTTCTGGATGATTGGTGCCACAATTATGTCGCAAATGGCACCAGCAATTTTTAACATGTCGTTCGGAATGCCATACGTGACCATTTACCCAGCCTAGGATATCAGATTATTGAATATCTAATTATAACAGAGCCAATGGATACCAGATCAGACGACGAGGTAGCGGAGATGGGGGGGTGTGTGTGCACGCACGATACTCAGCAGGTGAGAAGACTTCGTTTAATATCGTCAATGAATAAGTCGCAAATAGAACAGTTGCGCTGACGGATTCGATGTTATCATCTTGTAAGCCTTGTCTTTGCCAACCATAGAACATAAAATGAGAAAGGGGGGGAATGATTAAGGGGGAAATTATACAGTACATGGCGGCGTATAGCATGGTTTTATAGCGGCCGAGCCAGCTATCGGCAATGACGACGGCGGGTACTAGAATGATATAGGACCCGATCATGAGCGCATTCACGATGTTGGATGCGGCTGCCTGTTGCAGGCCTAGAGCCCCGGGGTCCTCTCCGCCGGGCTTGTTTTGCAAGTAGTTTTCTGCAGAAATTGTTAGCGATCTAGTCTTCTCTCTTTCTATACTAGGAACTTACTCACGCAAAGGGGTAGTAGCTCCATACCAGACAAAGCACTCTAGAATACCGGCGAGGCAGGCGATCCACAGCCGGCCGGGGATTCGATCGACGACATGGAGAAGATCCCGTACTTCGTTTTCGGTGGCCACGCGATCGTCATCATTGTCAACCGCCGAGCAATTGGCGTCCAAAGGCAGTTGAACGTTGCTCTCACGAACGTGGGAACGCTTTTCTGCCATTGGTAACAGCTTTCTCGTCATCAGTATGAGGAGTTATCACCAACCGTAGCTGTGAATTATGCTGTACGGGGAGCTCCGCAGAGCCACGCGCCTCGAGCATGGGGCCCAACATTTTCTCACTTTCCGAATGAATATATTGACTGAGGAGTGGTAGTTCTGTAAGAGGGTGTCACGAATTCAGGATGCCAGAGATTAACGCCGCGATAGGGTGTAGGTAAAGACAGAAGGCTTCCCTAGGAGTGTTATGGTCAGGGGTGGTTGGATCTTATGTATTTTCATCATACATCATAGCACTGCGCCGCAATTTTATGAATCATATGTGTACACTGGCACAGAGCCCTCCCGCCTTACCCTGGTCCAAGTGCAGGAGACTAAACTCTCCCGCTTCGATGTTGTAGATGAAGTATGACCCACAAGATTCCCATGAGCCATTCCATGCCCGTCCAAATAAATGGAGTTATGCGTAAAAAATGAACCAGAGACTCTGCAAACAATGCCGCGGCATTTTCAACCTCGAGAATCTTCGAAAGCTATCAGGTCAGCTCTACAAACATGGCCAGACACAGACAATCGTTGAGAATGCCCGCAACGGCTGCCCCTTTTGTGGGCTCATGTGCCATGTCAAGCTCTGCGATGTTATTGGGTTTCCAGATGACTCTGAGTTTTTCGAGTGCAACCCCCAGGATTGGGTGTTCGTCCACGTTCACTCAATAACCGGAGGGTCTTTGATCGATTATATAGAAATCGAAGTTGAAGGGGAAAATCAGCGAGGTCATTGCCGAGCCTTCGCGGCGACAGGTATTTTAGCTATTGTCCTTATCCCTATTGAAATCCTTGGTTGACTCGTAATAATGGACGATCCGTGCTTGATTCTAACTTCATTCCGTCCTGTCGAGACAGATGTAACTTCACCATCAGTCGTCGCATCGCAGTAGCCCGACGGCTTATCTCGTTATGTCGAGATGACTATCTGGAATGTCGTGCTATGACCGAGGCGAGTCCTCCATCTCGGGTTCTATGTGGCCGGCGTCGATGTGTCCCTTGTTTACCTTCGCAGCACACTCAACTTCACAAATGAAGATTATGTTGCTCTCAGCTATTACCAGGGAGGTAATCAACCTATCAAGTTAATGAGTGACAACATTACTAACCTTGAACGCGGCATTTTCTTTACGTCCCTATCCCAAACCCTCCAGGATGCGGCCACCTGTACAAGGTCGCTAGGATATCGGTATCTCTAGGTTGATACACTCTATATAATACAGGATAGCTTTGAGGATAAGCTACAAGAGATCGGGAACATGGGATCCATATATCGCAACCTTTGCAGTGGTAACCATCACTGTGCCAGTTGCAGGCTCAGCGTTTGAGGGGTGCCTGAAATACGACCGACCCGGTTCAGTGGCATTGGATTTCAAAGCCTCGCGATCCAAGACAAGAGATTTGCTCCGTCGAGATTGAATTCGGTGACGGCAAAACAGGAACTTTAACGATGGTCCCGAAGGTTGAAGGGCGCAACATAACAAAGGTGATGCCCCTGAATAGAAGGGCCTGGTGTCTCCAAGAATCAATTCTCCCCAAGCGCATACTTTATTATGGACCACAGGGGTTATTATTCCGTTGTCAAACGACCAATTCTCAACCGGTAATACCGAATGCCATACACTACACTGGAACAGTCGATCCTCCGAAGATACTCGGCCATGGACAACGTGATTCCGATCCAAAGACTCTTTGGTACGACTTGATCTACGATTATAGTCAACGAAGAGTTGGCGTGGGAGAAGATAGGATATATGCCCTATCGGGAATCATTGGTGAGTTCGAGCTGAAATGGAAGGACATGTATTGATAGAAGTATCATACATTCTCAAGCATCAACTTCGTTCTATGATTATGGCTAGAAAAGATACAAAGTTGCGAGATCCTGTCTGGTACTTAGTCTACATGATTTTTCTCACCATCTAGAAACAGATGTTGTATTTATATCATAAAACAAGTAAGGGATAGAATTTGGCACGAGAATATTCCAAGTTTCACATTAATGAACGCCATTGCAAATGTTTCAAGAGTCATGGTAGATCAGTTCCTCTGTTGTGGATATCTACACTTCTAGTGTGTACTATTAATCCACATGTCTTCGTCTAACAATGCCACGGGTCAGGCTAGAGGCGCCGAATACCAAGCCCGCGCCACAGGGACCTCAGTCGATCGCGGTACGTAGTGAGTTTTCTCCGTGGGAACTGAGACGTGTCGGACCCTGCAGTGACTTAGAAACCATAGCTATTATCACTTGTGGCGCATCCTAACGTCGAGAAGTTTGGAGTATGATGCGCATTTGATCCATCGGGCGAGGAATCATCAGACCATCATTTCCCGGGCTCCTCTTCCTCTTTGGGCACTTCTTCACCCGCCTCGATAGCCTTCTGCCGCTTCCTCGCCTGCCGGTCTCTCTTCTTTGCTAACAACTTGTTTAAAGTCTTCGCGGTATTGAACACGCCTCCAGTTCCCGCACTGCAGGCGGCACAACTCGGATCCTTCCTATACCTCTGCAACGCGCATGGCAGACAGAAGTAGTGTTGACATCTCGTGATGATAGGTTCCTTGTACGGGCCTTTGCAGATGATGCATGCGAACGGGATCTTCTCGAGCAGAGCTTCCTCGGCCGCATCGAGGTCTCCATCATCAGCGTTAGCGCCGCGGTTGGAGCTGGCTACTACTTTCCCGCCTAGGCTCTTCTTTCCTTTGGTCACGCTCTCCCATTCCTTGTCCAGTTGCCAGCCTTGCTTGTAATCCTCGCGGGCGTGTAGGAATTTGCAGTTGTCCCCGAAGCCGCAGAAGCCGGTCTGCTTGTAGTCTTTACATACGTCGGGGGCGAAGTCGGTGACGGTAATAGTTCGGATATTGGTGGCTGCCTTGATGGGACCGACTGTTCGGTTCGGCGCGTCCGGATTCCTCTGTATGAACTTGGTTTGGTTGGCGAGACCTCTGTAGGTCCCATCTGGTTGGGCTGGAGGTTCTGGCGCGTCTCTTGTCTTAGGGAGCGGTCGCGTCTTGCCTAATAGGTTGGAGTCTTCATCGAACCAATTGGTTTGTTTCGTTGCGTCGTTCGTACTCGTGATAAGTACGCTGCGATCGGCTTCGAAGACAGTGGCGCCATTACTTCGGTCGGCGCGAGCGGCGTTATCTCTAGATGAAGCGTTTACAACAGCGGTGTTCTTCTTGCGTCGCTTCACTCGTTGCCCTGCCTCATCTTCGGATGAAGTGTAATCATCATCATCGCTATCGCTGGCTGGAGGTGGCGTTGCTTGACGTTTCCTAATGTTTGCTTTCCCTTTTGCGCCTCGTTTCTTGAAAACGGCGACTGGTGCTATGGGAGCGTTGATGGTGGTTGGGCTATTTGAAGTATCGTCTTCAGCCATTATGTTATTATGTTACTATGTTATTATGTTATTATGTTATGTGGAAGGTAGAGATCTTGAAATTGCTGGGATGATGACCTATAATTGAATCTAGGGTGTACAATTATTAAGAAATCAACAAGTCTGCGTCATGATTGATTCATGAAGCTTGGAACATTTTAAATTCTTAAATTCTAATAGAAAAGTTCTAGAAATCGAAATCAAACTATTAATAATAATAATTATGCATAAATGCGAAATCTTATTACTAAAGGGGTCATGGATTTTAAGTATCAGAGTACCTACCCGTAGCTGGATCTAAATGAGTCTAGTCGATATTCGTACTAGCTGAAAGATCTCTCTAGTGTACAGTGTGACCCGTAGCTGCAATTTTTTCAGCCTTGTATTGTCTTGTTTAGCGGGAGTTAGAGTTGACAAGGACCCCTCATAAGAGAAAGCCATGGCTGTGGGGAGCTCTAAAATTGGGTTCACCTGTGTGCTTCATGCGTAACAGTCGTAACATGAGAATTTTCGTATGATCCAATGGTTTACCGCTTCGACTTTACGTACACTAAACTGTATATCTACATGTACATAGGTACCTCTTGAGATTAACCTTTCTCATGTCTTCTCAACCTTTTATTTTCTTATTATTCCTTCTTTTACTTTTAGTAACTTCGCATTGATTTTCCCTCGATTAAAAACATGAACGTTTCTTTACAATATCCCTAGTCTTAATACTTTACTTTCTCTGAATAGGTACCTACTATTATTGCAGGTGGGTGGGTAGGTGTAAAATGTCTAAAGTGAATCAGGGTCAATAAAATCAGTAGTATTGACTTATCGGTGGTCAACTATAGAAATACTTCACACTGTAAATATACACCAAAATACTGTAGCATCGCTACGTGTTTAAACTCATTTCTTGGCATATCTACACTGTCTTCGGGATATTACATGATCCCTGACGTAGCTCTCTCAAACCTCCAAGGACCAAGGTTGCATCTTCGCATCCACACTTCGTCACCGCAAACCGCAAAAAAGCTGCAACGAGCTGCAACCCACGCGCGCTTAGGTATTCGATTTGTTTAATACAGATTTACCGTGCGTCTTTCTACCTGGTATCTTGAAGAAAAACAATCAATAACAATAATAACATAACTCACTCCCTCTCTCTTCCTCTCTTACTCCTCCTCTTACCTCTCTTTTTTTACCCTTTTTTTACCTCTTACCTCCTTACCTCCTCCTCCTACCCCCTTCTATCTCTATCCCCCCCTTCCCACTCTCTTGTTCTTCTTCCCGTCTGGTCCCGTCCGCGGTCCTCAGTTCCTATTATTTTGTGAGACAATTCCAGCCAATTCAGGAATCCGGCAGGTTTTCTTGCGGGTATTCCAAGTCTCCAAATTATCTGGATCCAGATTCCCGTCGGGTTCATTGTTTTTTCTTAGGCAGGACGCGTCGTTTTTTCCCTTTCCCACACGGCAACTGGTCAAACGCATACCGCATACCGCATACCTATGCCTACCTGAGAAAGGTACCCTGCATTTATTAAACTACACACTCGTTTGGTCACTCATTTCGAACATTTACACAACTTACACACACACACACTCTTCTATCATCATATCATTTTTTTCTTCTTTCCTCTTTTTCTTCTTAAAAATTCAAGACAGGTTTACTCGCGACAAACGGATTTCTATTTCATTCCTATAGAATCATTTTTTTTGTTTTGTCTAATTGTTAATAACCTACTTCTCCTTTGCTAGTACTTCGTAATTCTGACGTTTTCAACAAAACAACAACAAAACAATTGGCTTTTTCGTCTAGTCGAACATTTTGATACTTTCTTACGGTCTGCCTCTTGTGTACCTCCTGGCGCGTTTATTCGACATTTCGATATTCAAATAGCAAAAAAGATAACGCCGACCGATTCGATTAAATTCCTATATTGGTTACGCCCAGGTCCATGTGAGATTCGATTCGATTCGAGCTACATAGGTACCTTATCGGAATATTGAAGCTTAAAAACGGTACCTGTTACGAAGTACTTGGGTCTAATTCCAGTTCTTTTTTATCGGTCGCCTACGTCGCGTATCTCCCGTGCAACAATTGTTTAGTCCCGTTTCGTTCGTTCGTTCCTCTTTCGCGCCTCGTGTCGCACCGTCACAACATCAAAGTTTTATCGATTTGCGCACTGTACCTGCCTTAAGGTCAGGTACCTAATGTTCAATCGTCCCTAGGGATACATTGATACATTGATTAGGTACCTAGGAGGTAATCAATCAATCAACTGGCAAAAATAAAATAAAAATAAAACTTATCTCAACTTTTACCAACCTCCAAACTTGAATTTCTATTTGGGGGCTTTGGGAAAAACTTGGGACTTGGAACCAACTCCGACTTGACTTTTTAGCCTGGCGCGCGTCCTTGCATCTGGAATTACACCAATTATACAGAATCTCACTCACAGAATTCCAGTGCACCTGGGCAATTCGAATTGAGCTGAGACCCAGACCCAGACCCCTTGATCGAGGAGTAGCGTCATCTTCCGAGGCATGATCAATTCTGGTTGACAGCAAATCTCATCAAAAAAGAAAACAAAATATTTGCTGGCCATTAGTTGTTGTTCATCTTACAATCTTTCTTCTCTCTCTTCGTCTGATCTCGTCATCCAACTCATCCGAAGTCGACGTCAACACCAACAACGTGTCCGGGCAGTGTCAAAAATCCACACCACCTCATTCACATCTTAATTGGTGTGGTGATTTGCATGCTGGGCTAACTCCCTGCCACTCAATCCCTAACGTCAATTAGGCGCCTTCTCTTTGGCTCTTGGCCCAGGGGCAACCTTTTATTAGCTTCGGCCACGTCAAAAAGAAGAATCCCTGGACTGATCATTTTTATTATTTTTATCTTTCGCTCTTCGCCCTTTCTTGCGCCTTTTCAATTCGCGACCTTTCGCGTCTTTATTAACCTGCATGCCGCAACGTTAATCCAAGGAGGAAATCACCTTCTCCTTGGTTCTGTGTAACGAGCACTGACCATGATGGCTTCCTATCTTGCTCGCGACAGGACATCGTCGCCTGCACCTGCCATCGAATCTCATCATGATCCTTTCGTGGCGGTCACGTCTCCCCCTAATTCCAACCGTCACCGATTCTCCAATTTTGATTCTCAACTCTTTCCACTCGGCCCCAATGCATCCCCAGCACAAGCGAAACGTGCATTGGAAGCACATCTTGCCGAGACGGACCGAAGGATGGAGGAAGCAGGAAAACTGGGTACTGCCTTAGTTCAACAACGCAAGGAATTGAGCGATAGATTGAACGAGGTTGAGAAATCACAGGCCGAAGGAGAACTTTCCGATGATCTGCGTCAAAGGCTGGTCGAGATTGAGAAGGACTATAATGATGTTGCTAGGGAAAGTGCACGAGCATTTCTACCGAAGCAAAGAGTCCCTAGCAATGAAGTCGCTGCTGGATCGCCTTTCGTCCCGGAAGGGAAAGGTGGCAGGGTAAGCTTCCCCCCGATATGTCGAATTGAAATATAGTGTACTAATTACATCCTTTCACAGCGTTCTGTCAGCCCTTCCAAATTCGAGGCCCAGGCGACAGGATCTCCGACCAAGTTTAGCGTTCCTAACCGGAAGGTCCGCAACCAGCCGGCGAACAGAATTCACGACATCGAATTCGCGACAGAGATCAGCCAGTCTCTAATCGCTCAAGTGCGCAGTCTACAGGGCCTACTTGCTGAGAAGGAAGAGGAACTGAAGGAAGTCAAGATTGAGAAGTCGAAACTCGAATATGAAGCCGAAGGATTCCAACAGCGGGTCAAGAACTTAGATGAGAGCGAGCATCGCTATAAGGATGAGAACTGGAGTCTCGAGACTCAGGTCCACGACCTCTTGGCCAAGGAGAGAGAGTTTCAGGATCGTGAGAAGAGACTGAATCAAGCTATTAATGTGCTCCAGGCCGAGAAGACTTTTATACAGAGGGAGTTGGACGACGTGAAGCTGAGTTACTCCAAACTTAGTGAAGAACACGCGACGACAATAAAACAACAAGATATAGAACTCGGCACCGCAAAGCGCAATATCGTCATCGCCGAGTCTGAACGCACCGCCCTCCGTAGAAAGATCGAAGATTTGACAGGCCAGAATCAAGAACTCGCCAAAGCTGTCTCAGCCTCGCAGAGAGCAAGGGTAATCGAGCGTGAGTCGATTCTCAACATGACCGATGAGGATTTCGAGACTGCCCGCGACAAGACAACACCCGAGCACTCGCCTCCACCTTCTCCCGTAAAAGGCACACCAAGACATTCTATGCTTGAATCGGAAACGCTTAAGACATCTTTGGGGCACGCTCAGCGTACAATCCAGGGGCTGAGAAATAACGTACATCGAGAGAAGACCGAGAAGCTCGAACTGAAGCGAATGCTCCAGGAGGCTCGTGACGATTTGGAGAAGCTACGCCATGACCCTGTAGTTCAAAACAAGCGCGCACGCAAACCCGAACCTAAGGAGGTCAAGAAACCCTTGCGATTACTGGGTGCCTTACGGACCGTGCAAAGCGAGGTCTTTTCGGAGGATTCAAACTGGGAAGATCAACCCGAATCTACCAAATCTACCAGTCCTGCTCGTTCTACATTAGCCTCGCGAGGATCTAGCAAGTTTGAGTCTGTGGCAGAGGAACCATCTGACCAATTCGAAACAGCCAACGAGACGAGCGATGCAGCATTCGAAACCGCACATGAGCCCGCGACCGAGACCGACGACTTTCACACAGGCGCCGAAGAATTCTCAAGTGACGATGATGATGACGAGGACGTTGAGACTGAGACGGAAAGCCCTTCGAAGCGCCACACGCCTAGAAATAGACCGTCTGGCTTCTTTGGCCTAAACCGCAGCGACTCTTTGCATAGCACGGCGTCGACTGAAGATGAGGAAGAATATTCCTTTGATTATGGTTCAAGGACACCAACCATGCTACCGCCACTCCAGCCGAAATTCCCACTCCGTGTTAGTCGTGGTGCCTTCCGCCGCTCGAGGCAGCCTAGTGAGGAGCCTGCATTTCCAAGCAGTCCTCCGAGTATTGCAAGTAGTACAGCAGGTACTCCACAGCAGCCTATCCAGAGCTTGGCGGCCGAGTTGGGAGATTTTGATGCTAGCGACAACGAATCGACCCTCTCCGGAACTCCTAGTAGAAGGTCCTATAGGGGCCGAACAGTATCACCTTCACCTCCACCTCCAGTTCCACCGCTACCAAGGGTCATTATGGTCGACAGTGGCACAATGACAGATGATGCCGGTTCCGCTAGACCGATGTCTTTAGACGCTGCCGCAAGCCGATTATCCACGTCATCATATGACTCTGTTTCGCATGATTTGGACGAGAAGCTTTCCAAGTTCCCTTCGCCTCCTACGTCGCCACCAAAGAAAGAGTTGGGACGGAATGTCCTGCCTCTTCCCGACTCGGACACTCACGCAGCGGAACTAGCAGCTCTGCAAGCCGAACACGAGAAGACGTTGAGGGAAATCAGCGATGAAAAGGCGCTCGCGTATGCTGCCGCTTTGGAGGAGTTGAAGAACCAGCACACGGAGCAGCTGCACGACGTACAAGCCGAGGCTAGATTAGCTCATGCGCAAGAGCTTGAAACCCTCAAATCGAATCATGCTGACGAAGTTGACAAATCTGTCGGCGAGGTTCGTACCGCACATGCAGAGGAGCTCGAGGCTTTGAAATCAGCCCATGCGAACGAGGTTAGCATGGCCGTTTCTATTGCCCAGAGCGCCTACGCGCAAGAGCTTGAGGCGCTGAAGTCGGCCCATGCTGAGGAGATCAGCAGGGTCATTGCTGAAGCCAACGCAGCTCATGCTAGGGAATTAGAAGCACTGCAGTCAAGTCATGCCGATGAACTCAATAAAGCTCTTTCTGAAGCTCAGACTACTCATGCACAAGAGTTCGAGGTGCTCATGTTGAGCCACGCACGAGAACTCGAAGAGCTTCGATCAACTTATGCTTCCGAAGTTGCGAAGGCGGCTGCTGAGGCCCAAACAGGCCACGCCGAAGAATTGGACGCTCTGAGAACTTCCTTCGCCGCTCAGGCATCGCAGAAAGAGCTAGACAGCAAGATCGCCCACGATGCCGAGTTAGAGGCCCTTAAATCTTCACACCTGGAGCAAATTGCGATGCGGGAATCCGAGATCAAAGCTGCGCATGCGACTCAGTTGGAAAACCTCAAGACGAAACATGCAGACGGGTTGGACAGTGTCAGGAACGATAGCGATGCTCGCCATGCTGCAGAAACTGCCGCTTTAGTTGCTGCCCATTCTAGCCAAATTGATCAACTTAAGACGGAACTGTTTGGCGCTCATGCTGATCAAGTCCAAGCTCTCCAAATTGAGTATGCTGAGCAACTTAGTAAAGCCAGGCAACAATCCGATGTGGCTCATTCGGAGGAACTTGACGCATTGAAAGCAGCCCACTCACAGCATATCGAGGAAGTCAAGAACACATTGGTAGCAGGTCATGCTGCAGAGTTGGGATCGATCAGAGCAGCTCACACCAAGCACGTGGAAGACTTGAAGAACGACAACAATGCCCAACACGCCGCAGAAATTGCCGCTCTCATCGCGTCCCATGGCAAGCAAATTGATTCCGTCAAGGCCGATAGTAAAGCAACATTAGCAAAGGAGCTCGCCGCTCTAAAGGAAGCACATGCACAGGAGATCGACACGTTGAATAGCCAACACGCTGCTACCCGCGCCCAAGAGCTAGAGACCTTCAAGGCAGCCATTGATAAACAGGTTGATTCCTCCAAGACTGAAGGTAACGCCGCGCACACCCAACAGATCGAAGCCCTGAATGCTGCCCACGCAGAGGTTCTAGAAGCTCAAAAGCGTGACAGCGAGAAATCGCAATCACAAGCCCTAGAATCATTAAAGGCTGCACACGAGAGGAACATTGAGTCTTTAAGGAATGAACATGCTGCTGCAAGGTCGAAAGAATTAGATGTCATTTCTTCAGCCCATCTCAAGGAATTGGATGCCTTGAGGCAAGAGCACGAATCTTCTAGAACTCAGGCTCTAGAAGATCTCACGGCCACTCATTCACGACAGATTGACGATCTTCGACAAACGCACCTGAAGGAACTATCGGATTTGAGTTCGGAACATGAGACCGTCAAGGCTAACATTGTAGAAGGACTCATAGATTCTCATTCGCAAGAACTCGAACAAGTTCGTCGGGATCTCGAGTTGTCTAAAGCAGCTGATATGGCCGCGTTGAGTGCTACCCACGCCAAGGACCTTGACACACTCAAGACTGAGCATGCAACACTGGAGTCGCAAAAACTCCAAGAGTTAACAGACATACATACCCGCACGCTTGAAGACCTTAGGGCTAAACATGACGCGACTCAGGCACAGAAGCTGCAAGAGTTGGCAGACGGCCACTCTCGTGAGCTTGAGAGCCTTCGCCAAGAAAGCGACCATACGAAATCCGAGGCCTTGGCAACGTTAATGGCAGCACATGCAGACAAGTTACAGGCACTGAAGAATGAAAGTGAAGCAGCGCGTGCGCGAGAGCTGGAAGAGCTCAATAGTGCGCATACCAATGCGCTCGAGTCATTACGTGCTGAGCATGAAGCTACTCTAGATAGCGCCCTGGAGACTCTCAAGGACAACAACTCCAGAGAGCTAGAAGAGCTAAGAAGGCAACGTGACGTTGATCAGACCGAAGCTCTTGACTCTCTACATGCAAGCCACGCTATGGAGTTAGCTCAATTCAAGAGCGACGCCGACGCGGTACTTGCTAGAGAATTAGAGGCTCTGAAGGCTGACCATGCAGGCGTTCTAGAGTCACACGAGAGGCACAGCTCTGCAGAGAAAGAGAGACTCCTTGCCAATCATGCTGTAGAACTTGAAGCTCTTCGAAAGTCCTTGGAGGTTGCACCGCCTACCCTTGGCTTCTCTCCAATGACTTCGACTGAAACCGAGCCAATCGAATCGCCTGATCTCAGGAGTCCTAGACGGGATGCATTCATCATTCCTCGCGAAGACCGACCCTCGCAAACGCCGTTCTCAGCGATCGGGTTAAGTGGACGAAAAGGCGAAAGAGCTCTCACGCCAGAGATTGCCGAAGACGATACCCGCCAATCTCCAAGTGCTACTCCTGGTCCCCAGACGCCAGAGTCACAGCGTCCATTCAAGGAGATATCGACCAACACCGACGTTCGTCCGCAAAAGCCAACATCGGTGACCTTTGACCAGAGTTCTCAGACTGCCTTGACTTCGGACGGGCTTGATCGATTGCTTAAACAGCAGAACCAAATGTCTCAAGACTCGTTCACAATAACCACTTCCCGAGGTGAGGTCACAATAACGCCTTTCGACGAAGCACGCGCAAGGCAGAGGGCTGGAGAAGGTAGTGCTGTTTCCGCTCCTGAGGCGATTCCTCCGCGACGGCCCGGCAGCTCAGCTAGCGCCCGAGGTTCCACGTTGAATAGGCCGCCCCTACCTGCCGGCCACCGGGAAGCAATCGAAGCTGCGCGCACGAATTCATCTGGTGACGGGAAGGGAACGATGGGACCCCCGCTCGTCCCAGCATCAGCCTACAAGGTTCCGCCTCCGAGACCAGAAACCCCAAGCAATATACGCCCGATGTCTCCGACCTCAGTCCGAGGCACGCCAACACCGCGAGCCGGCAGAGCTTCAATGCTGGGACATACAGATGTTCATACACCAAAGACGCTACTCCGTAGCAGACAGTCATCTGTATCGTCGTTTGCATCCGAAATCGATACGCGATTTGGTATCCGCAGTGACATGGCTATGGATGCTGCAGCTTTTGGACCTAACACCGATCCGCGCATGATCCAGGCCATCACCCAGACCATGATTGGCGAATACCTCTGGAAATACACACGCAAGACTGGTCGCGGAGAAATGTCCGAGAACAGACATAGACGGTATTTTTGGGTGCACCCGTACACCAGAACATTGTACTGGAGTGATAATGATCCGTCTACTGCTGGCAAAACCGAAAAAGCCAAAAGTATTCCGATTGAGGCCGTACGGATAGTGGCTGACGACAACCCTATGCCACCTGGGCTCCACCGGAAGAGTCTTGTCATCGTCTCTCCTAACCGAACAGTCAAGTTTACTTGCACAACTGGTCAGCGACATGAGACGTGGTTCAACGCACTTTCGTACCTCTTGCTCCGAACGGGCAACGAGCACCAGGCAGACGCAGAGGAGGTGGCCGGTCAAATGACACAGGAGGACGTCGATGAGTTTAATCCCTCAATCAGCCGACGACCAGTAAACGGTACCCGGGCACGAGCACCGCCGTCTCTATCGTCGTATAACTCTAGGACCACTCGCAATGATTATTCACCTAATGTGGAAATCTCCATGAGTATTCCGACACTGACTCCGACGCGCGAAAGAGAACCTATGCGTAGTGGCACTCTAGGTAGGCTGAGCGGGTACTGGAAATCGAGCTCGATCAACAGCACCTTCACCAGCCTGAGAAGCAGAACTCATCTCACTCCTCACGACAGCGCCATATATGAAGCAAGTGAAGTGCCCGACAGTGCCGAGGATCTAAGGCAGATAATGGAGCAGCAGGACAGAGCTTCTGACAGAATGGAAAATGTCAGAGCCTGTTGTGACGGTAAGTTCAACTCAACTCTGCCTTATAATGGACACATATTGACTTTAGTACAGGGAAACATGATGTCGGCACTTTGACTCATACCAAACGTAGTCGTCTCTCTAACACTCACTCGCATCCCGGGCCGTCCACAACACCTACACCTAAGGGCACTGTAACCCGGGCTCATGCGTGATCGCGTAACCTATCATCATAATCGTGGCAGCGGCAGCACTCGAAGTACCTACTCGTGCTTTCAAATTCTAATCGATCGTTCACTATACTATTTAACTCGTCACCCTACCTTCTTTCCGCTACGAAGACCTATCATGGATTCTTACGACGCTTACGACTTTCGCCATTTTCTTTTCCTTTGCGCATTTTTCAATTCGCCTCCATTCTCAGGGCCTCATTCTGCACCGATCTATAGTGGTTGGGACGACGACTGCATTCATTGCGTTTAAAAGTGCAAACATACCCGACACTATTGTTCTCGGGATCATTCTGGAGTTAGAGGAGAACATGGCGCCGTTACACATCACCAAAACTACTCGGATAATGGGTATCAAACATGGTTCGCGAACCCACAGGACGGAAGCTAAGGAGTTAGTACAATGCTTGCAGGACGCAAGGCTCAAGTTATATGAGGTGTGGTTCCTTTACCAAGCTGTGAGGTCTACCAATACGTGACCAGAGTTTCGCGCTGCATGACACTCCTTGGTCTCGAATGTTCTAGGGTGGATTGGTCAAAGGGGGGGGAGGGGGCATCATTGTATGTTGTAGCTAGAGTATTGGCAGAGGTACAGTTGTTGAATGAGATTGCTTTTTTATTAATCATGGCATAAGCAAGATGCTTCGTAAAAGTCTACCAAGTGTATCGTTCTAATCTTAAGAGCAAGAGTGAAAGATTGTTGACTAAAGGTATGTCTTTCCCTTTCTGTACATGTCATGATCTCTCTAAAACGGTAGCCATGGCATCAGCACATTGACGTCGGTAATCACCATTCGCCCGTCGCCGATTACCTCGCTACTACATTCCACTAAGTCCGGCAGGTAGAAATCTCCTATACTCCCATCTAATTGTCGTGCAGGGCTGGAACGGTTCAAGGGGCCATCGGAATTAACTAGTCGGCAATACTCCGAGATGTATTGTTTAAAGATTACGGGATGTTCGCTTCATTTTTCGGAGATAAATATTCCTTAACGAGGCCTAGCTAGCTGACCAAGGCTATCCAGGTTAAGGTACCAAATCAATGCCAACTAGTTATGACCCGGCACGATCCGGTATACCGTTGGACGTCATAAACGAACAGTGCAGATAGTCGTAGTAACAATAGGTATTGCAACAATAAGGAAGAAGGGGGGGTTTGGTAGGATTTGGTTTCGGCTCGTATATAAGAAAGCTTCAATTGCCATTGTCCATAAGTCTCTCATTATTGTCTCATCACATTCTATCATATCTCGAACTAACACTGGCAATCTTATATATCATTTATCATAATTGCTTACCTAGGTATCACCAACAATGGCATCCGACAAGAAGATCGTTCTCATCACAGGCGGTACGGTAACTTCCCTCCATACACGTACAAGAGCAGACATTTTAATTTCAAGTAGGCAACACCGGCCTAGGCTACGAAATCGCCAAGGCGCTCTACCAGACGGACATCCCGTACGAAATCATCATCGGCTGCCGCAGCCTCGACAAAGGCACGGGGGCCATCGCCAACCTGCAGAATGAAGTCCCCTCGTCGCCCTCGTCGCTTCACACCCTGCAGGTGGACCTCAACTCCGACTCGTCCCTCGAGCAGGCCGTGGAGACGCTCGCGGCGCGGCGCGGGCGCCTGGACGTCCTCGTCAACAACGCCGGCAGCAGCTTCGACACGGAGGTGCCGGCGGGCCGGCTCTCGCTGCGCGAGGCCTTCAACGCGACCTGGGACACGAACGTGTCGGGCACGCACGTGCTCACCTCGCTGGCGGTGCCGCTGCTGCTGGAGAGCGGCGACCCGCGCCTGCTCTTCGTCACCAGCGGCACCAGCTCCCTCGTCGAGACCGAGGTCACCCAGTCCGACACCATGCCCGCCCTGGCGCGCCTCAACGCGAGCCCCCCCGCCGGCTGGCCAAAGCCCGTCGCGGGCCTGCCGCTGAACATGTACCGCTCCGCCAAGACGGGCTTGAACATGCTGATGCGCCAGTGGAACCGCGAGTTGCGGAACGACGGCGTCAAGGTCTGGTGCGTTTCGCCGGGGTTCCTGGCTACGGGGCTCGCGGGCGTGGGGCCGGAGGCGCTTAAGGCTGTGAGTTTTATTTTTTTATTTTATTTTTTATATATATGGCTTTTTGTTTTTTGAAAGAGGGAGTGGCATAGGTATTTACTGACTGACGTTTGAAATGTAGATGGGCGCTAGGGATCCGGCGTTGGGCGGACGCTTCGTCAGGGATGTCATTCAGGGGGAACGGGACCAGGACGTTGGGAAGGCCATCAGGGTGGACCATATCCAGCCTTGGTAGATGAGAATTGGATGTTCACTGCTAGTATATACTTACCTAGGTACGCAAGAGATTATGCTTACTGATGGCTTGTTTTTTTTCATTGCTTGGTGCATTAGGTATTCATTCCTTCAGATGGGCAGCTAGGTTTCAATTGACATGAAGGGTGTAATCAAGTAGATTGCTTTGTTCCTATTGTTTTCACTACAAAGAAAATCCATAATGCATTGTTCGAGAATAACCTCCTTGTTTCCTATCTTCCAGGGCAGTTCTCAACAATGACACCATATAAATTGTATAAGTAAACCTTCCAGTCCAGTGCCGGTCCCGTTCCCCTTGGATATGTAGATCATCTTCAAATTGTAACTTACACGAGTACATACCTGTATATAACACTTGACCTAAGAAATTTCTTAGGTTCCAGTCAAGGTGGGCATCCACCATCAACGAAAATGGAGGGGGACTCGTGTGGTTGCGTTCTCTACTTCGCCTTCTACCCATGCGGGCATCAGGCATCCACGTGGAGATACTGCACCAAGGCAAAGGTCAAGAACTTCTTCAGACGCGGCTCGCGGAAGGCCTGCAAGTCGTACGTGCCCAGAGAAGTCACCCCGGATCTTGAAGATACCTGCGGTTCGACTTGCCTAGCACAGCCATACCAATGCACCCATTGCGGTTCTCCAAAGGAGATAGGCTGGCGGTGCTCTCGGTGCCAGTACTTCCGCACCTCGGAGACTCCCGTCTGGGACTCCTGCACCTGTCCCAAGCACGACTGCTACGAGCTCGGCGTCGGGAAGAAAGGCGAGACGATGTGTGCCCGGTGCCGGGGCGGTGCTTGCGTTCCTAGAACGGCGAGGAGTTCGAGGCTTAGATCTAGGAAGATACCGATCCTGAACTGGAAGTGCCACGCTTGCGACCGTAAGCAGAGCACGCCGGCTAATGCTATGAGGTGCGGCGGCCGCCTAGGCGTCGGCGGGTGTGGTCATACCCGATGCGGTTATTGTAGAGCCCTGTTTCCGTGCACTTGTGACTGCGGCTGCTGTTACCAGTCTGTTGAGTGCGGCCCCGGGATATGTGAGTGGTGTGATAAGTCCTGTTCGAATACCCGAAGGAGGTAAGTGGGAGAAGATTGTTTATATCCAGGAGTTAAGGCGTGGTCATATTGAAGTCTGGGACATTCTTCAATGGTGTTAGGTTTGTTTCGTCAAATGTTTTATTATAGATGGTAGTTTCAGACCATGCTACTCAGGAATATACCAACTTACACAATGAACCTGTGTTCCCGTGTGAAAGCTCCAACCCCCTTTTTATCAAATCGACATATTGTTACCTAACCTCCTCGGCCCTTGTGCGCGCAGCTTATGAGATAGATCTCGTTAACAACCAATAAATTATGCCTAGGTAAGAAGGAGACATTTCTATGAAACATTATCCTATTGTTGGGCGGGTTGTTCTGTCATACAAAGAGGCCGTCATCCGGGGCACAAGCAATTGCCTTAGATGCATTGCATACGTCCTTCGGAAGTAAACAATTTCATCATCATTAGATACATTGTATGCATGCAGAATCGAATTCTTTTGAAACTTTGAATTAATCGTAATATCCGTTCATTTGAAGTTAAACAACCACGTTGTCAACATCGTGCGATCAATTACGGCAGGAGTGTTGGGAATCTCGGTAGAAAAACTCGGTGATGATCCGGAGTTGATTAATCTAGGGATCGACTCATCAGCTACTCGGTTGAGTTTTTTTGCGCGATGTGGAGAGAAACATCGGCTTCTTGACCCGAGCAGCTCCAATAGTAGGTCCCTACTCGGTAGAGGAGGAGGACCCAAATAGATGGACACTCAAGAGAGGAATCGCGCATCTTGAGTTTGCTTTGTTGGAAGTACACGAGGCAGCGTTGTTGCTGGATTATGTAGGTAGCGGACCAAACGGTTTCTCGAGATATATGGAAGGATGTGACGTTTAAAAAATCCCGTCTCATCAGAAATTCACCCTCGGGAGAAGAATGCTACGAGGTAGAATTGGCATTTGGTTCACACGCCATGGTTAAAGTGTATTTGAAGGCCGGCGTGGCGTCGAGCGAGCTTAGTCTACATAGGCAGCCTAGGTAGGCATGGCCTCCTCGGTCAAGAACCGGTTAGTTAGACATTAAGCCCAGACTAGCAATTTTCTTGTCATAGAGGTAAAGTTGGTCACTAGTTTCGTCAATGATATGCTTTAAATACTAGGGCTACTGTTTCTATGAGCAAACAGATATCTTATTTCAGGCATAGTTGATAGGTAAATCAATGCACTGAAGCCATTCAGGTATTAGATTGACGGGAAATATCATCTTCACGTGCGGGACTAAATTTTGGTCATTGAAGATCCCCCGACATTCTTAAGGAGCTAAGCATTTTCGGCTACGATGCCCGAACACGGGGCAAGATTTGGAGTCGACGAATAGATGATTGCGCGGCGGTCAGGGGAGGGGGGAGCCCCCTTGCCAGCGTCACATTTATGTGCTTTTTTTTTCTCAGCCCAACCGTCCTCCGCCAAGTCGTCACCTCAAGCCCTCTCAGCTTGCTTTTTTGATCCACAGGTTGCATGCTGACGATATAAATCTTTCCTTTCGTATACACATATATTGCTGACGTGACTTGGACCTGTAAGAATCTACTCATAGACCGCCTCCTGCAATGATATTCAGCTTGATATCCCAATCGACATCCACGATAGGGCTACTACTCATAAGGCATAATCGGGGGCGCGAATTGGCGCAATAGATGGGCTCGAAGGATCTATTTTGTCTCTGACCCTTTCGATCCCAGAGCTCCGACAGTATGGACCAAACAAGGATTCATACTCATCCCTAGCCGGTATTAATGTGCTAATATATCTAACGGCGCCAGTGTATACCAGGAAGACTAACATGTTAGTAAGAAGTAGTTCGGGAACGGTCCTCTCGAATGTGGAGATGCCCGTCTGACTGTATTCGTTCTCCAGCTAGCTGCGATGTCGCCAATTGAAGCTCTTAATAACCAACCCCATCCGATTTCATGCGGAGAGCCCTAGTTTATGAAGTCATGTATCTTACATTTCTTTTCAACTCCCACTTTTCCACCTCGTAGCTTCGAGGCTTTATTTTTATTTTGACATTATCCTCCCCACACCCTTTTCACCACCATAGGACAGTCTCGACTTGCACCCTATCATACAGGAAGTATGCCTCGATATTAAGTCACACGAGCAACTGCTTCTTCGGGGCATGCCGCAATGGCTTACAACTCGACCGAAGCGGAACACGTTGGATATGCGTGCGCGGCATTGTCAATCTTCATACTACTTAGCCGCATAGTTATCTCGAGATGGCGCCATGAACCCTTCGACCTGAGCTTTTATCTCGTCTTGCTGTCAATGTTAGTGATTGTCGGCCGAATCGTCGCTAATAACTTCTACCTACAATTCGGAACCGCGAACGACATTCTGCACAATGGCATCACTCCTAGCCACGACGACGAATACCGGTTGAAGATTGGCAGTATCCTAGTTCTTATTGCTAGGGTACTTCTCTCAGCCGCCCTCTGGCTTCAGATTTGCCTTCTTCTCCTTTTCTATTCCCGCATTACGTCTGGCATAGTATGGGCCGCCCGGCTCACTACGATAACTTGGGTCACCGTGGGCGCGACCTTTGTCGCCGTTGTCCTAGCGACGTTCCTCGAATGTCGTCCGATCGACCTGTACTGGCAAGTTGATCCCGATCCGGGACAATGCGTACGAGCTTATGTCCAATTGCTCATCCTGGGCGTCTCTAACGTCATCATCGATGTGCTGGTCCTCGTCATAGCATATCCTCTAATCTGCCTGAGGAAACGAAGCTTATCGCAGTACATTTCCCTATATACCTTGTTCGCGCTGGGTACCTTCTGTATCGTCGTCACCATAATCCGAGTGGTCCTCGTTTTCAACGAGAACTCTTCCCAGACCACCCGTAGCCTCTGGGCATCCGTGCAGATGTTTGTTTCGTGTTTCGTGGCGAATGCGCCAACCATCTACGGCTCTCTGCGGGTTGCGCGACGACAGCGATCCGGCCATCGGAGTGCGGCGGGCTATACGAACGAGCCGCTGAGCCGACCGTCACATGTCGAAAGGGATTCATGGATGAAGATGGACGAGGAAATAGCCCTTGCGATGACAGGACGAGGGTCTGTCACGGCGCCCTCTCCTGCGGTGATTTCTCATGACGACCACATCGTTCCCGCGTCACGCTCTTCGCACGCTTCTCATTCTCAGCATTCATCTTTCACATCCTATGCAAGATGAGGCATCGGATCCACAATGATGGAATAAATTATACCTAATATCCAGCCACTCACATGAAGTGCTACGACGGATAGGGGTTGTGTCACCCGTATTTCTAGGGAACCGTTCTGAAAGACGCGACTTCGTTTACCCTTTCTCGAAACTTGAGTCATGGACGGCTCTACTGGCGTGTCCAACAATCGCTCAGATAGCTATCTAGCCGACTTCTAAGTCAGGCAACGCCTTTCACGGGAATTAGATCATGGGAACTTCCCCCCACCGTCACGACATAGATGTCAGGCCATATTTAATTGTGGTATATCGGCAATCAGCTCCCCATGGCACTAACCGAATACCCCGTAAAAAGGGGCTAACTTAGCTGTCTACCTAGTAAGTAACCCTAACATTCTTCTTAACAATACTTTAAACACTAACGATGTATGCTAGCTACTAGATTACGAAGATGGCCATATATTCTCGAACCACCACGACGGAAAATATGTACATGTTGAGATGTCACCTTCAAGATAATCAACATGCCACTATCATTGATGGGACGAGGCACGTGGCCTGGATTTTCCTTACGAGTCAGTCGCTGTGATTTTCGAGATACCCTGGGCTTGAAGTGTGACCGGAGAGTCATACAGGAGTAAGGAGAATTATATGTGGTGAACCAAAAGTCGCAATGTAGGTAGTCAATCAATACCTATTCACGAAGTCATAGGCTCGCAATTGATGGCGATGTGTGCGTCTCTGAAATAACAACTAGATCATATTTGCATCAATTGAATGTAGTTTTCTCGAATTCTTCCTAGGTTCTTGGCGCATAACTGGTCTCCCTTAGTATAGTGGTAGTCAAATTGTTAGGCTGCGCTCAGACTTTACCCCCTAATCATATCTGCTTGCGACGCCTTATAGTTACATAGTAGCGAACTTGCTGCCCAAGCGTCCGAATTCTCTTAGGGCCTCCTTGGCCATCTCATCGATGTCGTAGTGCCAGATCTTGTGAAAACGCTTCGTGATCTCCGGTAGAAATTTCCCAAAATCGCTACCGACATTCGCGTCCTGCCAATGGAACAAGGCACAAGCTTCTCGGGTAGCCCCGACCAGCCATTGCGTGCGATCGTATCTTGCGTTGTTGTATGCGACTAGCGCATCGTGGCAGAGCTTAGCTTTGGCCTCCTGATTCCGGACGTCGAGCTTTACGTTAATCGCTTCGAGCAATGTCGCTAGGACTAGCGCGTCTTCTATCCCAAACCCAGCACCCGAACCGAGGTGAGGACCAGCTGCGTGAGCAGCATCTCCAGCAATAGCCACCCTACCACGATAGTAGTATGGCGCGGGATTCTCGAACATGTCGAAAATGGCCCACTTTTGCAGTTCCTCGGGTAACATGTTTACGATGGCCCTCACCCGTGGATGCCAGTCTTTATACGCCCGGAGTGCGTCTTCTTTCTTCCCCGAAGCTGTATGTTTGCCGTCCTCGGTGTGCCAAGGGTTTGGGTCGGAGATGACGAGAAGAATATTCATGAACTGCCCCTTCGCGACGGGGTAAGTGATATAATGAGCATTCGGCCCATTGTACATCAATCTATTCAACGAAGTACCGCCTCCTGTCGTCCTATCTTCGCCCAACGCCGCTCGTGCATTTTCCATGGGAACCAAAGCTCTAAAACAATATTTGTTCGAGTAGCTGGCATAAGAGGCAGGGTTAGCCTCTCCTAAGATGACTTGGCGGACTCGCGAATGGATTCCATCACAGCCGATTACTTCGCTAGTGTTAGCCTCTACTAATTCATTGTCTAGATTTCCAAGTGCTGCTCAGGGGTGCATTACCGACATCAGCTTCCTCAACAGTTCCGTCCTTGAACACTAGTGACACCATCCCATCATCCTTATTGTCGATTGACACAAGGTCTTTGTTGAACTTCACATTGTCCTTCGCGATCAGTTCCGACCATGCCTCGATGAAATCGGCACGTCTCCCTCCCTGGAAGGCATCAACACCAATCCTAAGCCTCGCAGCAATTTCATTGGTCCTGTAACCGTCAACCCACGAGAAGTATTCTTCCTCCTGACTCGGAGGCGCCACCTGCTTATAAACGCGGTATACTTCGGGGTCAATGACTTTCAGGGCGCACTCGGCGTTAGGACTGAAGCCTATGCCTGCCCCGATTTCCGTGAATGCCGGTGCCCGTTCATAAAGCGCGAAGTTGACCCCGCGCTTCTGGAGACCCAGCGCTAATATGACTCCTGTGATACCCCCACCGATGATGGCGACGTGTATACTATCGCTTTCTCCTGGCGACATTTTTTAACTTTGTCAATTACTAAACTTATGTTCCGTGAAGTGAGGTCGGAAGTACAATCTACAGAAGATGAAATAAACCTCATAAAAGATGAAAGACTAGGATATCTGACGGAGCTATGTCTTGTGCATGAAGAAAAGTGACAGATGACTGGACAGTCGCACGGCAGATTTTGGTCGCTTTCGTCTGGGTAACCACATTTGAGAGAATGTAGCTTAAAATTACCAGCGACAATACCTCGTTCCCCAGTAGGGTCAACTGTTTCAGGGGTACAATTAGGCCGATAGGTTGAAATTCCAGCATTGCCCGGGCTGCTGTTGGGGTAAATGCGTCGGAATACCGAATATTGTGGCGAAATACCGCTGTAAGAGATGCCAGCTAGCTACCAAAATCTTTCACTTGACGTTCTCTCCCCTCTGAGCGTATATGCAGTATATATCATCTGAACTGGTGAAAATACGTTGGCAATACCCTGACCGTGCAGCGTTGACTACAGAGAGATGGGTAGCCATATTGGACTATCGAAAGGCAAAGTCCTCGTGACAGGTAAGTCGCTTAACCTAGGCATTACTCATATAATGTTCTGACAAGGACATTATAATAAGGTGGGAGCGGCTTCATTGCCTCTCACATAATTGACGTACTCTTGGAAGATGGGTATGCAACTCGCTTTACTTAATCTTCGCATAAGCTGACATGGTGTAGATATGAAGTTGTCGCAACAACAAGGTCCGATGCGAAAGGACGTCTAATAGTAGATTCCGTTCTATCTACTCACCAAGGAAAGTTGTCTCATGCCATCGTGGGCGACGTTGCCGAGGATGGAGTTTTCGACTCTGTGGGTCTCCTTAGTATGATCTCGCACGTCGAAGAGAAGCGGCAATTAACATCTCAATAGGTATTTAAGAATGGGCCGGCTTTTGACTATGTTGTTCACTGCGCCTCGCCATATCAACTTACAATCCAAGACCCAATCAAAGATTTATTAGATCCAGCAATCAAGGGGACCACAGGCATACTAAAATCCGTCCACGCATATGCCCCAACTGTCAAACGCGTGGTGATCACCTCGTCATCGGCAGCAATAGTCAACCCCCTTAATCATGCTAAGGTGTACGACGAGACTCACTGGGCGCCTTGGACATTGGAGGATATTTATATTCCGAAGAGGGCTTATGAAACTAGCAAGGTATTATCATGCGAATGTCAATGTCAGCTCGGTGCATGAGTTAATTCAAACATAGGCACTCTCTGAGAAGGCTGCGTGGAGTTTTATGGATAGCGAAAGGCCGAACTTTGACCTTGCCACCATCAATTGTACTTTCACCTTCGGCCCAATACAACGAAATCTTGGGAATCTAGATTCTATGAATACTTCAAACCATCGCATCCGGGATATGATGCTAGGCAAGATGAAGCAAGGTCTATCCCCCACCGTCCCGGTATTCACCTTCGTCGATGTGAGGGACGTGGCGGTGGCTCACCTCAGAGCCATAAATGTACCGGAGGCTGGTGGGAACCGCTTCTACGTCGTCGGTGGTCACTTTTCAAATAAGCGGATAGCGGACGTGATTCGAAAGGCATTCCCGGAATTGGCGGAGCGATTACCCTCTGATACGCACGATGACTTCCCTGATGATGTCTATCGGTTCGATAACAGCAAGTCAAAGACGATGCTGGGGATGGAGTACATTGGCTTTGACAAGTCTATCGAGGACACTGTCCAGTCGATACTAGATAGAAGCGCTAGGTTGTAAATAGGCCATCAACCCCTGAGCTGAGATATTAAAGCTATAACTCTCGTGCAGAATCATGATCTGATTGAATGCCCTATTTAGTTATTGGAAAGATATCATAGGCGACCGTCTGAAACTTGATGTGAATGAATAAGCTTCAAAAAGGACCCAATACATGAAGGTCAGGTATTTAGAGATTGGAGTTGATGTATCCACTGTTCGCCGTAAGTTTCTAGGTCTCAAAGCAACATATAATAGCTTACCCCCTTTACTGATCCTTTGACGACTGGGGTGCCATGGACTATGTTGAAGAATTTGTCCCCCTTGTTGGCAGCATCGTCAAGGCTTGGTCGGTCTTCGGTTACTCGTTCTTAGTTGAATGAGCCTCGTGCCTCTTCATATCTGACAAGTTGCGGTAATATGTAATTGTGAACTGTTGTCTCGGGGAGGCCCTTGGGTTCGGTAAATTAACTCAATAGGTTTATAATAGCGGTAGCAAAACCACTCTTATGTAGAAATAAAATGTATTGCAGCCAGCCACGTTAATTATGAATATAATCCACCCACCTAGATAGGAGTATGTGCGTAAGCACGATATCGGCAAGTACCCTGGTCATTCGTTAATGTATCTAGGCGGAGCTGAGTCGAAACGGTTTCCAATAGGTACCCTACAGTCCATAATCTTGTTAATCCTATCCCTTTCTGTTTTCTCTTCGCTAGCTAAATCTGGTAGCGTAGCATGGACGTATGCATGTGTTGTTAATACTTCTGCCATGCCAACAGGCATTCTTGTAATGCTTGATACACGAGGTATTTACCGGGTAGGTACTATCACGCCTAACTAATAGGTATGATTTACTTCTGTAAAAAGAATGTCATATCATTCCGGTAGTTAATAGTACAAAAGCCAAATTGCAGCTATACTTGACGAGAAGGTTTCCCACAATACTCTCCTACCGAAACTTTTAACTAAATCAAACATCAGGTCTACTTCAGTAGGATACATGATGCCTCAAGCCGGCACCAAAATGGAGGATATGGAACAACATATTTATCAGGAAAGTATTCAGTGTATTGAATCTCTAGGGGACCACAAATTCCTCCCAAAGGACCAGATCGAATGCTTGGCAACCAAAGACAACATCAAAAAAGTATTGATGGAATCCGACATACTATCCCCTAGCGAGGAGCTCTTGGATTTTATTGTGAGTAAGGCTAAGAAGGTCTTTCTGACCCTAGTCTACATAAATAAGGTGGACGCCATACAATATTTACAGCAGGATGGCCTCTGCGATGAACATCTACCACTAGTCATACGTGACAAAATTATCAAGTCCCTATATAATAATACACATGATTCGGCCCCTTCACGTTGGCGAACTTTCGAAGGTTGGAAACCTCCGACACTTGAATACTTCTGCTCCGAGCAGTGGAGATTTCTTGCGCCAGTATTTAAGGCAGGTATCCTTGAACATCATCGTTTTGAAGAGAAACACCCTTTACCATTTGTGAAAAAGATGAAAACCGCAGGCCGCGGACGATTCGGCGAGGTGTATCAGGTTAAGATTCACAACGCTCATATTGGCGACGGTTTTCCCAAAGACGGTGTGGTCGCTGTAAAGCGTTTCAAATCGCCCGACCCGAACGCTTTCCTAAAGGAATTACAAATATTGAGAGATCTCGCGACGCTGATACCGGAAGGCCATAACCATCTCATTACAGCTTTTGCTGCGTATGATAATACGAGGGACAAGTGTGTCTTGTTTCCTTGGTGTGAAGGGGGTATGTGATTTACCTATTCAAATTGGTAGATATTTGATTACTAATAGCGTGTCTTCTTAAGGAACTCTCTTGGATTACTGGCAAGAACACGATAGTGAAATTCGCGATGAGAAACTAATATCGTGGACACTCTCCCAGATGACAGGGCTGTGCCACTGCCTGAAGGTACTCTGGTCAAACAATTTCAGACACGGAGACCTCAAGCCCCGCAATATCTTATATAAGGGAGGAGAAGGAAACTTTCTATTTGCGGATGTTGGTGTCTCCAAGATTCATCAATATGTAACAGAGGAACGCCCTAACAGCACGACTGCAAGGTATGCCGACCACCAACATGCGGCCCCGGAGTTTACTGCGAATAAGGAACCTCATCAACCCCTATCAAGAGATTACGACACTTGGTCTATGGGGGCCATTCTCTTGGAGTGGCTACTGTGGCTTATAGACGGCCGAAAAGGGCTAAAAGAACTGACCGATGTCAAGAAGTTCTGGGACTTATCAATGGAAGGGAAGCCTGTTGTGAATAATTCTGTTCAACGATGTATGGGTGCATTGAAAAACAGGATGGACACGGGCTCTCCTGATAATGCTTTACGGCATCTCCTAACCCTCATTGAAACGAGGTTATTAATCGTTGAACTAGCGAAAGGTCAAAGCCCAAAGGAATCCGGTCGTGCAAAAGCTACCGAACTTTATGACTCTATGGATGAAATCATGAAGCAAACAAAGCAATGTTCATCCTTCACGTTCGATGCGAGGATCTGGAGAGACAACACGGTCACAACTATGACGCTCCCGGAAAGACAACGTCAAGACAACGACAGTAATCTAGACAAAAGGAGGTTGTTTGGAAACGTCCTCGATCAGCATTCTACAATGCATCTTCCTGACACATATGACGAGGCAGGTATAACACGTAACCCATCTTAGCAAATACTAATGCTATGAAATAGAATGGCAAACAAGTGGATGATGTCTGGAAATCGCAGCCGGATAATGATTATGCACGCCAAATCTCGAAGCAACTTGGCTGGGCATTCCACAAGACTCCTTCCCCCTTGTGTGATTCCTGTAGAGCTTTGGACGTCTTCTCGCCCAGTTTCCAACTCAATTACAACATGTCGGATATGGAGATCAGTTCTAAAACTTGCAGTTTCTGTGCATTACTCCGCCAGTGTCTTAAAGACAATGACCTGGAGAATATCCACGTTGGAAAGATAACCCGCGAAAATTCAACACTCAAGGAACACAAAACGGGTGTGCCCCTAATATCTATATATAGTGGCTTCGGTAAGTTTCTGTGTACCAAATATACCTAGACATCCTCTCTCCTTTCTTTTGTTCTATATCAGTAATTTTAACCGCGTCACAATCACAGAATCTCATCCTACTGCATTGAATTGTGCCCAGCTAGGATCCCCAGAGTTACCTGAGCCAGGAAGTCTAGCACAGTCAATGCTTCTACGCGAATGGCTTCGTAACTGTGATGAATACCATAAATGTCGGCCTGCTCACTCGCTAACTGGGGGGCCTAAAGTGCCCACGAGACTTCTGGATGTCGGATCTGGCTCCACCTCCACCTTACGTCTAGTCGATACCAACGACCAAGCCAATGACAGATATGTTGCTCTCAGCCACTGCTGGGGCAACATCCCTGAAGAGCAGAGATTTTGCACGTACCGTAGTAATATTGAGAAGCATAAACAGGGTATAGAGCTGGATAAGCTGCCGGATACATTGCGAGATGCCGTGAAAGTTACGCAAAGCTTAGGCATACGATACCTCTGGGTGGACTCGATTTGCATAATACAGAAAGATGTAGTTGATTGGGAAACGCAGGCAGGAAATATGGAGACTGTCTTCAGTTCAGCATACTGTACGATTGCCGCAAGCTCCGCTGTTTCGTCTCGAGATGGCTTTATTTGCCATCGAGACAAGAGAGCATACATTACCATGGACAAGGATGGCAGTATTCTGTATATGTGCAAATATATCGACAACTTCCACCGCGATGTTGAAGAAGCCGCCCTGAATAAACGCGGATGGGTATTACAAGAGAGAGCCTTGTCGAGAAGAACTGTTCATTTCACATCAAACCAAATTTATTGGGAATGCGGCAATGGAGTTCACTGTGAGACTCTTGCGAAACTTCACAAGTGAGTCCCGCGATAGCTATAACAATCAATACTAAATTACTAATACGGATTTTAGCTCAAAAGCTGCATTTCTTGGGGATGCCGATTTTCCCAACTCTGCACTGCGATATTTCCGCGAAGGTAGAATCGTTCTGTTCCAGACTCTCTACGGGATGTATTCAAAGCTTGCCTTCAGTGAACCAACTGACAGGTCCATGGGAGTCATCGGCTTGGAACGACGGTTAGCTCGAACGTTCCAGACAATAGGTGACTATGGAGTTCTGATGTGTTACCTCTGCCGGAGCTTGATGTGGAAGCGAGAAGGAAATGAAAAACTGAGGGCGATAGTGTACCCCAATAATCGCACTGTCCCGTCATGGTCATGGATGGCTTACAGCGGAGGAATATCATATTTTGATGCACCATTTGGTGGAGTAGACTGGAAAACAGATAACCTTGAAATCCCCTGCCAGCAGGACGGCAGGTTTCGTAACTCGACGCAGACGCGCGCAGGAAAACCGGACCCTGAAATCATAACTTCAGCCATGGGTATCAACATGGACGTTCATGGCGAAGAGATCCTCAGTCGCCTGACATTCGATGAGGTTGACGTCGCTGATCATTCTAACTTACGCTGCGTCGTTTTAGGGAAAGACAAAGGGGGTGGGCAAGGTGAAGATAAATACTATGTCATGGTGATCAAGCCATGCTCTGCAGATTGTCTGGGAGTATATACGCGAGTTGGTGTTGGATCACTTCTGGAAAGGCATATATTGTTTCTCTCGGAAAAAGGGGTGTGCATCAGATGAAGATGTGGTTCAGAAGAGGGAAGATGTAGGATCTCGAGGATTAAAAGGGGTAAAGGGGTAATGTGGGAGTATTACATTATGTAATCAAGTGTTTACCTAATCGTAGACTGTCACTTTTGAACATGCGTGTTATTCAGTAATCAAGTACCTAGGTACCTAGTAAGAGAATCCGATTACAGATCCGTAGTGAATGGTGAATTGGGAGGCTGGAATAAGGGTTCTCCCGGGAGGCAATAGTGGGGTTTCATGTACCTAGTTTTAGTGGAGTGCTGTGGCTGGGCTTCGGTGGGCGACCGGGCTGTGTTTTCTTTCCTTTTCATTTCAACAACTTTGGAACTTAACCTCTACAACACTCCAGACTCACTTTAATCGCGAACACCGCCCGTCTTACTAAAAGACTCAACCCAATTACACAACACGATGGATACTTTCTACTATGTGATCTTCGCATTAATCGCTCTTTTTCTTTTCGGGCCGGTACGTTATCATTAAGCCACTTGACCTTAATCCTTACAAACTTTTCTGTCTCTATATTACAGCTTTGACCCGTGTTCTTCTCATCCCATATTTCCTGTATATGCTGATCGCCGATGTTCCTTTTGATATTCCCATCAGACGGTCTTGTGGATTTCGTGTATCAGGTCAAACTTAGGTTAATATTCATTGTATGCTGACATGGCTTGGAAGGCATTGTTTGGGGACCGCTCACCCATCCCCGAAACCTCAGGCAAGGTTTATAAAATAACCGAGGCCGCCGAATTGGACGCTCTCCTGTCTTCTACTGCTCATGTGGTAGTAGACTTCTATGCAGATTGGTGCCCGCCCTGTCGTGCTATCGCTCCAATATTTTCAAAATTGGCCGACAGTCACGCTGTAAAAGGTCATCTTGCTTTCGCCAAGGTAAACGTCGACCATGTCAACAACGTCGCCGCTCGGTATGGCGTCTCCGCTATGCCGACCTTTATGTTCTTTCAAAATGGTGTGCCCAAGGGAGTGGCTGTTGAGGGCATGAAAGGCCACAACTCTGTCAGCTTCACTAAGGACGGTCTGGTTGACAAAGTTCGTGGTGCGGACAAGGTAGCGCTCGAAGCCGTAGTTCGAGCATTGGCTAGTAAAGAATAGGGTGTTGTTGTTGGGAAGCAAGCGATAGCGTGGAGAAACAGCGACCAATTACGAACCAAGGCTAGGGTTAAGTTGGCTATGAACGTTGACAAAATCAACAGTATCGAAGATGGAACATTTGGTATATTTCTCCAATAACACATTATTGGATCTCTGGGAAGTGACCGTTGAACTGGCCCCATTTCTAATCGTTAAGAAAAGCCCACCTGCAAGCCCCTTAAGCGTGTAACGGTTACGGTGTAACCGTTCTCTTGAATTGGCTTTGATATCTCGTCAAAATTGACAGGCCGAAGAGTGTATATGTGAGCTCTATCCGAGCTTGGTCTTCTGATACCTGAAGTCGCACAATCATATGTTGGTAGCCCCGGAGGTCCGAAGAAGCAACTGCACTTTATGCCATGGCTGACATCTAAACTGAAGAAACTGCCACGTTCATGTTTGAGGTGACGCGCTGGGAATTGATTGCCCGGGATGTCACCCGTGGGACCGAGAAACTAAGCGTTCATCTTCACTAAATCTACCTAGGTATGTTACAGCTTGCGATCCGAATAGCTTCCAAGGTTGACATCTCATAGTAATCGAATGAATTATATCATAAATGATAAACGACATGCATAGTCAAATTGCCACATTCCGCCGCCTAGGGAATGGGTGTCATCTCCAGTCATTCCTCATCATGCTTATCATCTGTACACATCGTATTATATCACACACATAGTGCTTTCTGCATCTGTACTCCGTGTTAGAATTACAATATAGGACGCGAGCCAAGCGATTAGGACTTACCCTAATGCTGTTCGTTCCCGGCCGCCACCAATATAGCCCCCTATCTTGACGGCTAACCCGAGAGCCCGTCAATATCTTTACTTGAAAGATAATGCAGAGGTCAACAATTCGTTAGAGATTATAACTAATAAGTCGAAATGTAGGCCAAGGAAATAGAGGTCAGAAAAACCATGCGTCTTTCAGCCTCCATAATAGTTTGCTCGAGGTCTTCTTGATGCTTCGTACGCTGTCCAGTGGAGTGCGGGGCTGTCGTCGGTTGCAACCCAATTCGGAGCCACCGGGGGCGGTATCGATCGAGGGAACTTTGTCCAGTAGGCTCTTTGGGGTCGAGTAACATCTACCGTGTTATCTGCATAGTAGATAATTTCGCTTCGGTCTTCCTCATATACGGTATAAGGTGTACAACCGCATCTATTCGTACAGCAGCACCAGATGACTATGGCGAGGACCACGGCCCCGATGCAACATCCCACTATTATACCGATTTGTTGCTGACTGAGACCGTCGGATGAGGTAGTACCCGGGCTCCAGCTTGGGGCCGGAGAGCTTGTCGACGGTCCACCCCGGTCCAGCGTCACCACGGCTGTGCTTGTCGAGTCGGGAGACGTGATAGTCTGCGTGAGAGTGACCTGCCGTTGTATGATGCTCGGCTGCTCTTGACCCGCAATGAGCACTAATGTTGTAAAATTGACGGACATCTTTCGCGGCGGGGGAAGCTGGGGTCGGCTTTGGGGAATATCACGAATCAGAGCTGAGAGCCACGGCCCGGTCCTAATAAAGTATTCCCTGGGACTGGGTCCCAACGAGGGCGGATCGTCAGACAGTTTTATCGACGATCCTGTCACACGGGTCGGCCCCGCGCACGTCTGCAGTTATCTCCCCTGGACACGTTGGAACATCCCACACCAATCCACATGCAACCTGCTCAGATCGCATCGTTATCTGACATTGGTTGGACTCAGATGACGATTTCCTTTGCCCTATCGTGATAGGTGCCAACCCATTTGCGGTTGGGTTGCCAACGGCTCGGCATCTGAGCGGATACGGGCCTCACATTCATCTGGCGAGTGCGACAATCACTCCCGCTAATGCAAATCATATGCAGCTGTATAATGTAGATAATGCGCTGCCCAGACCTGGAAATTCCTATTTGTTCTAGCTTCAGGTGGGTTACATTTGGGGGCCGAATCATTCCTATATTGAGCCTATCAAATGGAACGATCTCAAGGACCGCGAGACTTCGCGTTAAAGCATAGCTACCTAGGTATACACCGAAAAAACACATTGCTTGCATATGTACGCGCTTCTATCACTCCACCAACACACATATTCTCGTTGTACGTCGTCTTGTTTCCTAAAGTGCCGCAAGAGATAGTTCCGCCACTTTCGAGTCAAAATATGTGATACGTACGCCTCGGGCCATTCATTACCTAGCATGTACGAATATTTCTATCCAGTTTCTGATGCCGAAAATCCTTGGCGAATTAGACGATAGAAAAGCCTTGACACTCGTTGCGTCCACATCCTTTGAGCCGAATCCACGAGCAACAAACAACTCGGGGAATATCTGATGCTCTTCTCCAAGTATGAGGGAAGAAATGAACAGAATGAAGCAGCCTAACTTTCTCTGTCGACTTGTCGAACACTTATCCTTACTTCTTCCATCTTATGAAGAACAATGTCATAAGCCTCTGATGAGGACTGGCACTCGAAGATGGGAAATCCTCGAGTAGGCACTCGCTTCTCGAATAGCTCGTCAATCTCCTCTAAACTTCTACCTTTCATATCCGGTAAGAATAACCAGAAGACGGCTGCGTGGCTGATTAGTTAGGCAGCAAAACATAACGATTACGCCTCGAGGTTCTCACCGAATGTCAGGACGTTCGAAGCGGTCCAGATCCAGCAGTACTTTGCGCCCCAGTCCAAGGCTGTCGGGTTAATGAAGTAGGGTGAACAAAAGCAGGTCAACCCTGAACTGCAAGTCAGCATAACGAACATCCACATATGCAAGCAGACGTCAATGACCCAAATACAGCTCAAATTATTACGTTACACGACGTCGAATAGAAAAACACTCACAGGCAAAGAAAAAATCTATGGCGCTTGCAAAGGACAAGGTGACCACCCGCAGTCGTGAGTTTACGACCTCGGCGGATATAGGCCACGTCATCGAGCTTGCGAAACCGCGCCACACGATAACGTAGAAGAATGTGAAGACGAGGAAAGAAATTGCGGCCTCTGGTGTCCCAGGTGCAATTGTAGCTCCCAGAGCTGGACCAAGCATAGATATCACGGCACCTCCAGTCCCTATAAGAAGCATGGTTCGACGTCCGAAGACCTTATATCCGCAGTGTAAGCCGGCTGCGATACCGACGAGCTGCACTACCATCGTGTACACATTCATCTTGAAGACGTCATGTACACCTGCTTGCTGATAGAAATATGTCTTAGATCCACGTTAGATATCGCTACACAGGTGAAGCCTCGGGGAATAAGGGACTGACACCGTAGGACAAAAACAACCATACACCGGACGCAGCGCGTGATGCAACAACGGCCAGACACAGGAGTGTGCGACGCAGATTAGTACCCCTGAAAATATCCAATATGCTCGATGCGGATGCGTTAGCTTTCTCTTCCTCCACGCCGCGGATGATCTTGATAAATTCTTCCTGGAGGAACCCCAGTGCCAGTGACTTGCCGCGAAGAAAAGTCAAAGAACGCTCTGCCTCTTCGCGACGGTCATGAAGCATCAACCACCGAGGCGACTCGGGGATAAAGAAGATGAAAACGCTCAAAAACACGGAGATATAAATAGACAAGCTAAGGGGATTTGGTAGGAAAGCTTGCTCATCATACGAGACGTCCTTTCGTCGATGAGAGCCCCGATGAGAGTTCCGACACCGTTAGTAAGAACGGACCTGGCCGCGCAGAGACCGCGCAGGTTAGGCGGCGCACACTCTACAATGTAAGAATTCGCGAAGGCGAAATAAAACGTATTCGACGCTTCCATCAAGGCTTGCCCAATGCATAGGCTGGCTGTTGTCGTCGCTGCGATCTGAGCGGCACATCTGGCAAAGGCGATGACAGTGCCCGTCCATATTCCATACCTACGACCGAGATACCGACCAAACGGGATAGCGAACAGAGTTCCGACTATGGCTCCCACACTCATAAGCGATGAAATCAGCTGCTGGTCTGTCGTCGAGATGCCTTAACCCTCATTCAACGTAGGGTTGGGATACCTAAAGGTCATCAAGAAGCCGGGCATCGTCTGAAAATTGCTTACGGCGGTCATGTCGAAACCGTATTGGGTGGTCGCGAAGGCCATCCCGACGCAGATGAGGGCGCACTTCCAATTTTTCCAGAGGCCATTGTTCCGCTGCTTTCTTGCTGATACCCATAATATCTTGTACGGTGGGTGAAGCTGTCGAGATCGTGCGAGTTGAAGAACAACCGCATCATGTTTCATACATTGTAGCAAGATACAGCATTCTTTAAGCAGAAGGCTCTCACCGGTCATTGATGCCTGATCGGAAGAATACTGTCGTGAAAGAAACCCTAGCCACTAGAAAGGAGTCCGTACGGATCACAATCATGATATATCATGATATTGACAGTAACACAGACAATGCGATTCGTGGATAGAGTTCCATTTAGGTTGCCAAGGACAATGCCCCCTCATCTAAGGTATGTATTGCACATCGACGCTTACCATCCCCTACCGATAGAGGTCTCTCGTACTACGGGGAGGTTATTTACACCTAACGTTATGGGCGGGCTTTCGCCATGTGGTGGTAGATGGTTGTCTTGGCTGCATAATCGATGCGCATAAGAATCTAGATCTCACTACAGTCTTCCTTATCAAGTAAAAGCTTGCGATATCAGCATTGACATCGTGAACAGCAGAGGTAATACGGACAATAATTACTTCATGGATCGGTATTATCACATGAATATTTAGGCAATGCGGCTGTTCAGTTGAACCAACCTTGTACAGTTTCCGCCCCAAATCGAATTTCGCACATATGGATTCCTTGCACAACCCAACCCCTCTATCCAACCCATCTCCCTACTCAGCCGGCCTCTCCGTGACAATCCTCCCCTCGCCATCATAAAAGATCTCCCTCACCTTCACGCTCCGCAAGTGATTAACCCCACCGCTCAGCTCGCAGTCGTGGTGGAAGAGCCACCACCTCCCCCGAAACTCCACGATGGAGTGGTGCGTCGTCCACCCCAGCACGGGCTCCAGGATCCTCCCCGCGTACGTGAACGGGCCCAGCGGGTTGTCCGCCGTGGCGTACACGAGCAAGTGCGTGTCGCCCGTCGAGTAGCTGAAGTAGTACACCGCGCCCCTCCTGTGCATCCACGCCGCCTCGAAGAAGCGCCTCGCGTGGTCGTCCGCGGCGACCGGCTCCCCTGTCTCCGGCGCCAGGATCACCAGATCCCGAACCGGACCCTCGAAAGACCGCATGTCGTCCGCCAGCTTGGCAACCTTGGGGAACAGCGCCGTAGCGCCGGGGCCGGAGGGCTCCTTGGGCCCGAGCCAGGACGCGTCGTAGTGCGCCGGCGTGTTGCCGCGCTGGTAGCACTGCAGCTGCCCGCCCCACAGCCCGCCGAAGTACAGGTACGCGCTCTCGCCCGCGGCGCCGTCGTCGTCGACGAAGGCCGCGGGGTCGATGCTGAAGCTTCCCGGAATGGGTAGCGGGTCCGGCGCGAAGGGGCCCGTGGGGGAATCGCCGACCGCGACGCCGATGCGGAAGATGGAGGCCTGGTCGCGCGCGGGGAAGTACAGGTAGTACTTGCCCTTCCGCTTCGCCGCGTCCGGCGCCCACAGCTGCCGGCTTACCCAGGGTACGTCTTGCGCGCTGAGGACGACGCCGTGGTCCGTGACCTTGGGGGGTTCCGCTGCGGGGGTTGATGGTGGGGGGTTGGCGTAGGCGTCGAGGGAGTCGAGGGAGAAGACGTGGTAGTCGGCCATGTCGTACTGGTCGCCATTGTCGTTGAACTGGATGTCTGTCTCGCGGTCGTGCGATGGGTAGATGTACAGTTTGCCGTCGAAGACGTGGGCGGAGGGGTCCGCGGTGTAGAGGTGTGTTATCAGGGGTGGTGACATCTTGACTCCTTTGGATTAATTACTTTTCTCACTTTTTCTAAATTTTTAGATTGAGGTTTTCGAAGTTCGATGTAGTGGTCGTCCTTGGTCAGGTGGTTGGTGAGCTACTTATACCGTACATAAGATCGTGAGGTGGGGGTTCTTGGTGTTGAGGGGCTCTATCTTTGGGGTAAAGCTAGGACCGAGCAGCTCCTTAATTCAAGATAAAGGGATATACATCATATCTATCTTATTTGACATTGAATGGTTCCTGATCTCATGGCTACTTTACATCACGCGATTTCAATACTTGCATACGATACGTTAGTAAGTCTTCGAGGCGATCCCTCTTCTCGTCCCGGCGGAATGGACGTCCGTGGTCCCCCTGAATTTATCCCTATTTAGCCGCCCGCTGGCCTGCTTTAGCTTCATCCCACTTACCGGATACGATATTCAGATTCATTGCAGCGCCTTTCCGGGATGAAAGGTCATCGATATGGCAGTCAGGGTTAGCAGGGTCAGTGGTGCTCTCAAACAGGCTCTATTGTTTTAGGTGAGTCAACCGAAGGGTTACAAACTACTCTTCTCTTCTGTACGCATTGAAGAAATTTGGCAGGACGATGGCACTTTCGCATCGAATTATAGTTCTATCTAATCATTTGAGCGTATGCATGTATTAATCGTCTTCGAGACGTAATGCTCTATCTATAAAACAAAATTCCATCATGTCAGGTATCTTCGCTGCATAAAAGAAAAGTAGGATATACAGTCACTGCCATTCTAAGTGTGACAACTCAAGCATCCACAACACCCAATGTAAGCCGCCGAAGAGCATCTTCATATCTCCCGGGGCTATGGTCCATCAGCATACTAGAGCCGAATCGGACTTCTCTAAACCGGGCTTCGACATCTCTTATGTACTTGAACACGATTCTAGTCGCGGGTCGTCCGACTTGACCCGTGCCGGCTTGCAGAGAGGCGTCTCGTCTGAGAACCGGCGTGCTCTCAACCGAGAAGACCTCGCCAGGCGGTAGTAGCTTAGAGCTCATCATGCTCGCGCGCAAGGTCTTAAGAGCAGCATAGGCCCACTTGTCTTCCTCCTCGGTAGAATGCGTTGGCCCATTATTATACCACTTATCAACTATACCCGACTGCAGGCCCACCCAAATTCGTCGACGGACTTCTGCCTTTGCTTCACTGTTGTCCGTCTTGAATGCCAGCGCTACGGCCTGGAAGTCGTGTAGGACGCCTAGTGACAGATACGGAACAAGGTCATTACCGTGTACTGTGCTCGTTATCAAACCCCTCGTTGCCTTTTGTAAGGCTGGTGACATAGTAGCAGGCGGTCCGTAGGCGTACACATGAATTGGTCGCCCCGATGGTAGACAGATGTGGGTGGATGTTTGATGAGATCGCCCATCTGCGAGCATTTTTCGATGGGGCTCAGCAGAAGTGACGAAGGCCGTTCCCGTGGAGGCAGGTTCAGCAAGCATAGCCCCAAGTAGTGCAGTCACGGCTCCGCCAAGCGAATGCCCACAGAGGACTAGACCATAATCTGTAAACTCCTCGAGCGCCTCTTTGAGAGTCGCAAGTACTCTCCCATCTCCTCCATATAGCAACCGTCGCGCCGATGCGTGAATACCCTTGTGGACTTTGTACGATTTTCCTCGCCAAAGAAGATCATCGTACTCACACATCATGTCAGCCAGAACATCTTCAAAGCCGAGTGTGCCACGACAGGACAATACGACAGCCTTGGACTCTTCATCGATCGCAATAGTATGTACAAGAGGTATTCCCGTGTCGGTGGATCCGGTGGAATCGGAACCACCCTGTGGATCGACGAATGAGGATAGTAGGATACTATCTGGTGGGAGCTCGGTATGATGTGCGAATGAGCGAACATCTCGATGTGTTTCATCTAATGCTTTTAAAGCAGGTAGCTCTTTTGTGATACCCATGAACTTTAGGAAATGCGAGCCATATGCAGCAGACGCATAACGACTGTACCGAGTGATGTTTCTTAGAATATGGAACCCTGGGAACATTCCATCAACCATGCCTGCCCGTCGTAGGGTGTCCACGGCCTCGGAATCACTGTAGGCACTCGTTTGGCGAAAGGAGGACAACGCAAGCGAGGTTTGAGAGTCTTTGGTCTTGAGGGTATATATACTTGGGCTATGTAAGCTGCGATTTTCCGACCGCACTCTCATATGACCTTGTGGTGGTGAAGGGGGTGGTTGCGCGTCAGTGCTATGTCTGTGACTGGGCCGGGATTTAGTAACATGAATCCTGGGTTCAGCTTTCAGATATGCCGGAGACGACGGCCGACTTTCAAATGACTGAACCGAGAATGTATCAGTAAGAGATACGATCGAGTTGCGGCGCCGATCTTGCAACGAGATATAACTGGGTCGAGAATGTGATCCATGTAGACTTGGGTCGCCTCCAGCATCACCTAGATCCCTGGACGTAAAGTGGTTAGGGCTGCCGCGATGTGGTGCTCGAGCCTCGCGGTGTCCTAGCAGACTAGAAGTTCTATCTGGAATATTCTCCTTTCTTTGCGTGACTGGTAACCTGCTCTGTGAGGGCTTATGACTACCCCAAGGAGGTTTCATTAGCGACCTCGGCTTGGCAGAGGTTTGAAGATTGTCGGAACTCGAGTCTCTATTCAGCAAACCAGATCCTTTCCTAAGAACGCCACGAATTCCACCTTTCTTTTCATTCACCTTGGTCGTTGGTGGCGATTCGAACTTTTTGGCCGTAGCATTGCTGGGTGCTGGCGTGACAGGAATAGAAGTGTAACTTCGAGAGGTAGATCTCCTAACCTCTAGCGGTTTCCGGGCACGTTTCTGGTTTGCAATGTGTTCGGAAATTTGCTTCGGAGATGTACTTGGAGACGTACAGCCCTTGGATGAATTTCCACTAGATCTGCTAGATACGGATCTGGCCTTGTGAGCTGAACAGTCATATGTGACATTTCCCCTTCCCTTTGCCGCCGAGGCAATAGTCGGACGTTCAACTTTCGGCGGAACAGGCGGGGGGAGATTGACAAAATGTCGAGATGTTGAACTAAGAAATGATCCCGGCTCTTCATCCTCAACAGCTTGAATCCGAGAATGGTCATCCTCCTCATCGTCACTATCGACAGCTGTGCTTCGTACTTTGTTGCGGCTAATTTTGTACACAACTCTGTAATTGGACCCGGCTTCAGGATCTTCCGGGTTGAGATCCTCAGGACTGATTACTTCACTTTTCACAAGATCAACTCCTGGCAATGATAAAATCGGCACTAACTGGGTGCCCTTGATGTCGACAGTAATGGTCTTGGTCGTGGTAGTGGACGTCGTGATAGAGACTTGGGCATCTTTGGGAAGGGATTTGCGAATATGCCTTTTGAGTTGAATTTCGGGTGATTCGTCCTCATCGCTGCTACCCCAACTGGCCCCATGTTTCTCGATGGACTCGATGAGATTGTCACCGCCACCGGAACCAACGTCTTTCTTATTTCTGGTGGTATGTACCATATGCGTATCCTCGTCATCGTCGACATCAACTCGCTCGTCATCAAGTAGGACAACATCCCAGATGACTTCCTCTTGACAAAGGCGACGAGACTCATCCTGTATCATCCTCCTACACCAGTTCTGCAAATATGCGAGACCACACAGCCCAAGTAGAAGATCGATCACTCCCACCTTTTCTCCTCGTACGCCGGTAGCAGGATTCTGAAATTCTCGACGAATCAGAGTAATGATGCTCGCGATTGCTCTGGAAGAGTCGGTTGAGCCGAAAAATTGGTCTAAGACTGAAAGAAATAGCTGAGATATTTGGGATGCGCTTGATACAGTAGTACCGGTGATATGAAATCCAGTCGCAGTCCAAAAGACGATCTGGGACATTGTCTGGTGTAGACTCTCTAAGGTCTTCTCCAAGATGGATTCGGCATCCGACCTACCCAGTTCAGACTGGGCCCTCGACATAACATCTCTTCCAGCTCTACTCAATATTCCCTCCAGAATTCCGCGACCTAGCTCTAAACTGGTAAGCGTTGTGAACTTGGCGGCTCCCAAACCATAACTGCCAAAAAAAGAACCGACCCGAAGGGCGAAGGAGGTCGATCTCGTGGCCAAGCTGACGGCGCTCGCGATTGGATTGGGCAGAAGAGTCCTACTCGAAGTGGCTGGCAATATGTCCTCGGTAGAAGACAGAAGAGCCTCGGCTGACTTGCTCGAGTGTTCATTCTGATCTTCTTCCGTATGGGCCATCATAATGGCGACGATAAAGGAGTGGACTTTCGAAATGAAGAGGCTGCATTTATTGTATCGAAGCCACGAGTGCCTCTGGGTGACAGACGTTTAGGAATTGCTATTAGTTGATGATGTTGCAACTGGGAGTTGACGAATAATAGTTGACAAGACACATTAAGCTAGGTTAACCAATATACCGAGTATGTACATTTATTGTTGTTGTTCTTTCTAATATAAAACAAGACAAGACTTTTTATAAGTTGAGACAAAAAGGAGAAGATTGAAGAATCAATGGTTACCTCAAGCAAGGTAATTACGGTAATTAATAGAAATAGAAATGAGTGAAATGAATGAATAACTTAAAATGTTGAATAAGTTTAAGAGTATTTAATAAGTACCTTTAAGAGGATTCCAATAAAAAAGATTGGCCACACTTTCTTATGTAACAGGAAACGTTGGAGAGGTTTATGCGCGGTACGAAAACTGTTGACGTGAACAGTATTTAAGCTACTTAGCTCAAACTTATTACTTACATGTGATAATATCGCGGGGAGTTTTTCCCTTCTTCCATAGCTGGGTCTAGATCTAATTGGCCACATTCCCCTTGTCGTCACTAACATTGGAAACTAATTCGTCATAGTTTTGAACTAGAATAGGAAAGGTCAAAAGATTTAGATTCCCAACCGTTTCCCGAATCGATAAGGAGAGACGATAAGGACACGGAATCTTGCATATTTGATACATTCAACACCGACAACGTGGAAACGTGTCTGCACCTTAGACGCTTTTCCGATCTTGAATCTTCTCCCGCTCGTCATCCTTGGAATCCGATTGGTTCCCCAATGTCTGCGACGACAGTCATGTAAATCGACATCCTAGGAAAAGTATCTAATAAGATGCAGGAACAAGGAGACCGAGGCTTGTACACGTCATCTGAAAGGTCTCATTCTGAAGCGAGTCATGTCCAGTCATATGCCGGTAATTAATCAGTACTTTAAGCCATATTGAATGATACGAAATGGCGGAGTGCTCGAAAGTTGCCGCACATCCTTATGGTGTTTATCCACGGTCCAGAACTATTAGGGTATATAGGTCTGGTGGAAAGAATGTCGGTGAATTAAATAAGACAAAACCTAGGAAATGATGAAGAAAAAGGGGAAGGAGTTATGTATTAGTCTGAGCTTGAGTTTTCGGGAATGAAGGGGGGAAGAACTTAAACTGACTTATACTGGTATGTATTATGTAACAGCTAACATTTATGAATTTGTCCATGGGATGTTTATGACTTAAAGTCGGATTGAGGGATTGAGTTTATTTACATCCACCATGAAAGCCTCAAAATTCAAATGATGTCAACATCCGCAACTGAAATTCTAGGATAATTCGGTACAATTCGATTTCTATTCTTAGCGCTTTCCAGCATTACCTACGATTCCCGGCTGTTCAGCTCTTATGCGGGCTATGCGCTGATGCAGAAGCCTCAGAGGTTGGCTTTCAGGGCTATCATTGAGGGTTTCATTGGGGACTGGAGCCAATCAATTAAGGCTAAGCTACCTCAAATTTAGGGAGACTTTTCAAGGTTTGCAAGGTTCACGAGGTACATCCACTTAGTAGCCTTTTTCAGTGTATTCAAGGAATTCAGGGTATCAGGGGTCTAAATAGGGAACATTGAACCTTTTTTTCAGGTTCAACGCGGGCAGATTTAGACTCTTCCACAACTCGTATTCTTTATCGTCGATAACATCCATTAGAGAAAGCCCAACCAAGACAATAGACATTACATTACCTAACCGCTTAAATTTATTTATTCTTTCTTATTCCTTTCATAACTGAATAACTCTCTCTTTCTCTCACTTAACTCTATACTCTATCCTTTCGACGAACAAATTCAATCAATTGACATACATTTGGACTTTTAAAACCTCATCCTACTACGGATCCGTACTCTACCCAGATATTATATGAACTACCTATTGGACTTGTACGCTTCATTAAAACTACGTCCACTTGTTCTTGTCTCACCGACCATCTCTACCATCGTTCGCTCGCTTACGATCCGAAACGACACGTTCAAATAAATTCCACCTTGTACAAAACCACAAACCACAAACCACAATGGCAGAACAAGGTCTCTTCTCGTCCGACCTCATCTCTCCCGAAGTCTCAGCTGCCCTCCCAGATGGATACACCGCGCGCTCCCTACGACTATCCGACTATGATGGTGGTTTCCTCGACTGTCTACGTGTTTTGACCACCGTGGGTGAGATCAGTAAAGACCAATTCGCCGAGAGGTATCAGTGGATGTCGTCCCAAGACACATACTATGTTCTTGTCATAGAGGACACCACAAGGTCGAAGATTGTAGGGACGGGCGCCCTACTCGTAGAGAGAAAATTGTACGAAATTAATACCCTTTCCATGAGAAACATCATAGTCACTGCTCGGGACATCTCAGATCGTAAATCGAGACGTATCTATGCAGGTAAGCCCGGAATACGACAAGATTGCTGACCTAATATTTTTATCGAGTAGCATCCATAGCCTTGGTTTGGTCGGCCACATCGAAGACATTGCCGTCGCGAAAGATCAACAAGGCAAAAAGCTCGGTCTCCGTCTGATTCAAGCCCTCGATTTCATCGCCGAGAAGGTTGGTTGTTACAAAACCATCCTCGACTGCAGCGAAGCGAACGAAGGCTTTTACGTAAAATGCGGCTTCCGAAGGGCTGGGCTAGAAATGGCTCATTATCATAACAGCGACAAGAGTAAGGCTTAGTGTGGAAGAGAGGACAGGCGAGCACATCGTTGACATATCATATCATATACTATACACTTGCTTTTGATACCTCGGCTGACTCCGAGAGTTTGGTAGAGCCAAAAATTTAGGTTAATGTACCAGCCCTTTCGGAAAGGCTATGTTCGATGAAAAAGGGGGTCCATTGGGACATATACTATAGAGTTCGGGTACCTGACAGAGAAACGTTCTTCTGCCTTGTAAGGGGGGACTTGATACAGGATAGAGAGCATAGAGTCTAAAATCTAAAGACATGTGAAAGAAGACGACATGTGAAGACGAAGAAGAAGATGAAGAAGACGACCACCAACAGGAGACTTCGATTTCGTCACTCCATTACGACGCTTAGTAGACGATACTCTACTGTGGACCATACCCTGTACTAAGCCCAATATATCGCCTTCTCCTTCGGGTTGGTGAGTGGTCCGGTATTGAGCTGGCTAGAGTTGATGACAACCATCCGCTTTGAGAATCCCCGAGGCGAGCAACGGTGCCCGGCCAATCCGCACTATCCTTGGCATCTTACTGCGATCCAATCTATGCGTTCATACGAGTAAACCCTAGCTTACTCAGACTGCGACGGGGTGTAGGAGCCAGCTTGACGGGCATAATCCTCAGACCACCGCAGGAGCACATGAATCCTTAGATAGCTACATGTACGCTTTCGGTAATGCTCTAAACTTGTCAGACGGACGGCTATAAAGTCTTCGTGCCTCACTCCCGTTCCCAGGGAACTAAACACTACAGGAGTCCGACGATTCATGTTTACGATTCGATCTCGCTTGCATTACTATCTACTTCCCTATTTCTCTTCATCCAACGGTTATATCAGTGATATCATTTACGTAGTATCAAAACATCTCTTGCCTTACATATCATAACCACTTACATTCCACAATTCCGGACTCTCATTCGGACATCCCCAACGGTCTCGCTTCGGATCCAAGCTCCATTTCTTCGTCTTCGGTCTCTTATAAACAATGGCTCAGAAAACCAATGACAACTTGGCCGTTGACCAGGAACTCCGCAGCGCCTTGATCAGAGCCAATATCGCTTTGCTTCAACGAGAGTAAGTCAGCCCATCCTCAATGACTCTGCACTGGGAGGAACCTCTAGTATCAAGTCATGAGACCGAGTAAGCATGGCCTTTCGCCGTCAAACGACGGAAGTATCTGCATAACGGCAACTAGCTTCATGCAAGGGATAGACCTACGAATCCAATTCCTTTAGCCACGCAACGCATCCTTCCGCACCTTACGCCCCACATCTATGCCGAAGACCCCGAAGTCAGACCATGAGGTGTAAGAAAAGGAAGGTCACTAACAAGATATACAGAATCCGCGAGAAGAAGGACTGGTATACCACCCGACGCGTCGTAGTCCGCAAGCGCAACGGTCGCATCCACCTATCCCGGCTCGGCTCGCAGAAACGTCAAGGCCACAACGGATACATCTCCGTAGACTACGAGGAGGAAGACTCCCAAAGTAGCGGCTTCACGCTGATCGACGAACCGCTGTCCCCGCGGTCCACCAGGTCCAGCTTCGGCTCCTCCATCTCGGCGTCCAACTACGCCTAACCACCTCCGGGACGATGGCGCCCGACGCTAGGCCCCCGCCTAACCAGTGGCTTATGGGTGTCGACGCCTTCGAGCGGCGCATGCCGCACCACGCCGGCATCCGCGCGCTCTGGGAATCCAAGTGGCGCGAGCCGTGCCATCGCGCCGTGTACCCTTTCCACGACGGCGCGTTCGAGGACTTTGAGCCTGTGTTTCTGGATCTGATCGCTCGGAATGTGTACGATGGCAACTCGGCTGAGTTCACGCTGGCGTTCATACCAGCGGCGCAGGCTCTTGACAAGCGCGGCGATCAGGCTGTGGCGGAGGGTGGCAGTGAAGGGAAGAAGAAGGCATCGGAGCTGTACCTGCGCGCCGCGTGCCTGCTCAGGATTGCGAGGTTCGCGTATATCACGGGTTTCCCTAGCATCAACGACCCTGTCAAGTGGCAAGCATGGGAGCTGCAGAAGGCGATCTACCGCAAAGCCGGATCTTTGTGGTCCCCCTCGCCCATGCTAGAGATATCGATCCCGCACACCTCCGCCAAGGGGCGCGACCGCGACACCATCCCGGCGTACGTGCGCGTGCCTCCCTCGACCCCAGGGTCCAAGGCGAAATGCCCCGCCGTCATCCTCCTGACGGGCCTCGACGGCTACCGCCCCGACAACACGACGCGCAGCGACGAGTTCCTATCGCGCGGCTGGGGCACCGTCATCTTCGAGATCCCCGGCACGGCCGACTGCCCCGCGGACTCCGCGGACCCGCTCTCCCCCGACAGGCTGCTGGACAGCGTGTTCGCGTGGATGGCGGCGGACGGCCGCTTCGACATGGCCCGCGTCATGTGCTGGGGCCTCAGCTCCGGCGGCTACTACGCCGTGCGCGCGGCGCACATGCATCGCGAGAAGCTGGTGGGTGTCGTCGCGCACGGGGCCGGGACGCATCATTTCTTCGGCCGTGAGTGGCTGTCCCGTGCTGACGGGCACGAGTACCCGTTCCAGCTGACGCCGGCGTTGGCTATGAAGCACGGGTACGGAGATGACGTCGAGGCGTACCTCGACGGCGCGCAGAAGAAGTTTTCGCTGCTGGAGACGGGGATCTTAGGGTTGCCTAGTACGAGGCTGCTGCTCGTTAACGTATGTTCTCTGATACCGGAGCGACGATGGCAAGGACTAATGATGACGATAGGGCACGCTTGACGGGCTCATGCCCATCGAGGATTCGATGTTGCTGTTCGAGTACGGATCCCCCAAGGAGGCGCGGTTCTTCACGGGTGCGCTGCATATGGGATATCCCATGGCGAATTCGTCGGTTTATCCCTGGATGGAACAGGTTATGGGCTCGGGTTCTACGAAGTGATGTTTTAACTCTATGTATACAGTAGGGTCGGCTTACGGCGTTTTGCATTTGATCGGTTGGGGGGATATAAAATATGTTGTATTTATGTTGGTTATGATTCACGTCGCATGGCTCTAGATTGTAACATTGAAGACGCTCTATCAAGTATTACTGCAGATGGCTTATATACGAGCATCTACTGACGAATTGATACGGATATTGAAATTGTAACGTGTTGAACATGGCATCCTCTGACGACCTAAAAGGTTTTCACAGCATATTCCTCACTACGCTTACCGACCCATCCACCCACCATCCACAACCAGCGTATGCCCGCTAACATACGCGCCCGCCTTGCTCGCGAGAAAGACCGTGCTCCCCTTAAAATCATCCGGATCTCCCCACCGCCCGGCCGGTATCCTCACGGTGATGCTCGCCGACCTATCCTGGTCGTTCATGAGCGCCTCGTTCATCTCGGTCGCGATGTACCCCGGCGCGATGGCATTCACGTTGATCCCCTTCCCGGCCCACGAGTTCGCGAAGCTCTTGGTCATCTGCGCGACGGCGCCCTTGCTGGCCGCGTAGGCGGGCACGTTGAGCCCGCCCTGGAACGACAGCAGGCTCGCGAAGTTGACGATGCTGCCGCGGCGGCCCGTGACCTCGCTCGGCGGCAGCTGGAGCATGTGCGCGCCCGCATCGCGGCACAGCGTGAACACCACGTCCGCGTTCACCCCCATCACCGCGCGGTAGTCCGAGTCCGGGAAGATCTCCGGCGCGTGGCGGATCTGGATCCCCGCGCAGTTCACCAGGATCCGTATCGTGTGCCCGTCTGCTAGCACCCTTGGTACTAGGCCTGCTACGTCCGCCGCGTTCGCGAGGTCGGTGGTGTAGATGTGCGCTTTGCGCCCGAGCGCCTCGACGGCCGCCTTCGTCTCGGTCGATGCTGTGGATCGCTGTTTGGAGGTTTAGCTCTGTTGCTTCTTCTCGGTTTTTTTCTTCGCCGAAACAGAGAGGTTGCGATGCGAGATGACATACTTGCACTAAGATTACGTCGGCGCCCGCTTCGGCGAGCCCAATGGCTACGGCTTGTCCGATGCCCCTCGTGCCACCGGTTATCAAGGCTGTTTCGCCCTTCAACGAGAATAATGCGTCCGTCATGTCTGGTCTAAAAGTTGGCTGATCAGTTGGTATGATGTTCGAGACTCCGAGAGAGAGTTCGAGAATAGGTCAATATCTATTCAGTACGTTGCTAGTGCTGATGTCCCACCGTTAAGTTCAAGATTGGGTTCGCGACGAATTGGTGTCCGTTCCAAATACCTACAGGTACCTAGTGATGCTGTTTCTATTTCCGTATTCGGAGCTAGCGATCATGAAATGCGACTCCGGTAACCCATCTACGTTGGGTAATCTCTTGGAACATATATCATATCGTCCTACAGTATGCTAAGTATATCATATGATTAAGGGGCAACAAATTGGGCGAAAATCGGCGAAACGTGGGGGGGCAAAATAAAACAACCTGATAAATACCCGTAACGCTTCGTCGGTGATCAACTCGGTCCCCCTAAACTCCTCTCGTCTTACCTTCAGCGGGGTAGATGGAAACGACCATTCGGCCAGAAACGACCATTTCCCCCGAGCCTACCTAGCATACCTCGCCGGATTTTGACCACACGCAAGAAAATTCCCACCTATGTTAGGTAGCTTCTCCCCGCTGTGGACCGACGGCGGGCGTTCGGTACAGTCTGTCATACGTCTACTATTAAGGGGTATAGGGGATTTGTAGAACTGGTTGGTGCCCGCAATTTACCTAGGGAAGATACAATAGAAGGAGTACGATTCTCTACTATTATACCGAAGTTAGGTTGATTAAACTTAGGTTAAGTACGTAACTAAGTGAACTCAACTCCGTCGTCGGTTGAAGATAGGACCAGTCCACATATTATAGATGATTTCCTTGTCTGTTCGTATTTTTCTCTCTAATTAAGATACTCAGTACAACTCACTCTCAACGTGACGGGTATATGGCATAAAGTTATAAGTGAATCATTTCAAATTAGGGGTAACTAAGAACCGAAGCCCGTCATGAGTGGCACCGAAGTCAAAGCGTCTGTACTCAATGGCGCAGGAGATCTCCGAGTCGTAAGCCTTTCTTTAGAAAGACCGGAATGAACACGAAAACAAAGGGAATACTTATTGACCAATGTAACAGCAAGTCCGAAAGTTACCTGATCCATCGGCAGATGAAGTGCAGGTAGCTATACAGGCGACGGGCCTCTGCGGCTCAGATCTACACTACTTCAGGCATTTTCGAAACGGGACGATCGAGGTACGGGAGCCGCTGACTCTTGGTCATGAGTCGGCCGGCGTCGTCGTCGCTGTGCCGGCCACGGGCTCGCCGTTCAAAGTGGGCGACCGCGTCGCTCTCGAAGTTGGATTGCCCTGCGAGAACTGCGAGCTATGCCGCGAAGGCCGTTACAACATCTGCCGCGGTATGAACTTCCGTAGCTCCGCAAAAGCGTTCCCGCACGCCCAGGGCACTCTTCAGGAGAGGGTCAACCATCCAGCCAGGTGGTGTCATAAGTATGTTGTTTTAATTATCTACTATAGTACATCCCATTTTCCCCATGATATATTCCTCTAAGCCCCTAAGTCTCTATCTTCAAGACTAAGATCCTGTCCAGGTTACCGGATACCTTATCCCTAGAGCACGGAGCCATTGTAGAACCCTTATCCGTCGCAATGCACGCCCGGGACCGATCCGGGTTGAAATCGGGATCTACGGTGCTAGTTCTGGGTGCCGGCGCCGTGGGCCTGCTCTGTGCGGCCGCCAGTAAGGTAGCCGGAGCTAAGACCGTGATTATTGCGGATATCTTAGAAGATCGTGTCAAGTTTGCTGTCGAAAACGGGTTCGCTGACGCTGCGTTCACGGTGCCTATTGCGTCCCCGAGGCCGGAGACAATCGAGGCCAAGCTTGCGTATGGACAGGACGTCGCCGAGAAACTGAAGGCATTGAGGGTAGATGGGAGTCAAGAGGCGATTGGCGAAGCTGCTGTGACTTTCGAGTGCACAGGTGTTGAATCGTGTATGCACACGGCTATATATGTAATATTACCCTTGCCCCTATTTTCCCGCTGCCCCCTGTTCATCTTTCCAACGAGACTAACGAATTTGAAAGGCAACGCAACCTGGCGGTAAGATCATGATCATTGGAATGGGTACACCAGTACAGACACTTCCTGTCATGGCTGCATCGCTCAAGGAAGTCGACCTAGTCGGCGTGTTCCGGTACGCCAACACATACCGTAAGGCCATTGACCTACTCGCGAGCGGAGATCCGCTATTACCTGACGTCCGGAAACTCGTCACCCAGCGTTTCAAGGGCCTGGGCAATATTCCCATTGCGTTTGACACAGCTGCCAAGGTTAAAGACGAGAAGGGTGATTTGGTTATCAAGGTTATGGTAGATATGAGGGAATAATTAAATACTTCGTCGAAGACAGTTGCACAACAACCGTTATACCTATTGTTATCTACAAATAAAGATATATATTATATGAGAAACCCAGGGCTTCACACTTACGTAGATCAAAATCGGGCCTTATAGGTAGGTAGATGAAGAAGTATACCTTTATGCTCCGGTTCTCCAACATACCACAGTCAACACAGGTATCATCTTCTGTCATCGGACAGTCTTTTTTCCTACTTAAGCCTTCCACCAAATGATAAACCTCTTTCTCAAAGAGACCGAGTCCTCTTGCGCCCTCGACTGCATCATGACTAGCTGAGACGTTGGGTTCTCCCAGGGCCCGGAACCACTACACGTTAATCCACTGGTGTACACCAACGCCAAGCCAACTCAATTCAATTCAATTACACTGACCCACTTTAAATTTA